>CM055957.1:26483773-26788773 GCA_029490685.1 Schizonepeta tenuifolia
GTGCAATAATGGCTGTTTTGACCGTATCTCGTTGTCTGCCTTAAATGCTTGAAGTTAATTAGGATGATTTTGTCCGGTTGATGAAAATGGGAATACTAGTCTAGCGACATTTGTAAATTACTAGAACATAAGCTGTGGTATAGATGGCTCGTAATTTGGTTATCTCTTACTTCTTCAGCTCTTTTAAGTGGACACTCTGTTTGTCTCACTTAGTCACTTACTGTGATAACTTTAAATCTCTATGCCAATGGTTCTGCTGACCTTTTAAGTCTTGTTTGATCTACGAGCCATCTTACTAAATCAAGCTCCACCTTGTTTCTATACTATACGACGATGATTTGGTCAGATGCTCTTCTATATCAATGTTAGAAGCTGAATTAAGAAATAAAGTAACTAGAGAGCTGATGACGTGATAAGAACAGTTTTGATATAGTAAAGCAAAAGCAATAGATCAATAGAAATACGGCAAAGCCTTCCCAGCCCCCAGGCTCCAAAACAATATTCTCCAACGATAACAATAATAAACCCTAATCTCCTATAAATACTGCTCCAACTATAATTAAGGAAATAATATCAAATACTACTTCTACTACTAATCGAATAATTAAACCATAATAATAAAACACTCCTTCATTAGCCCAGCCCACGAACGTGGGCTCAATCCCTTCCTTCACGCGATCTTCTCTTGTAAACAATCAACGGCTTTGGCCCATGCACCTCATGCACGTCGATATCCCGACCCTCTCCTTCAACGTCGATCTCGGACTCTCTTTCAACTCCATCCCCCATCGAAACAACCTTGTCCTCAAGGTTGAAATCAGGAAATTGGCCTTTGAAATTCTTTATATCAATCCACGTCGCGTCATCCTCCTACTGTCCTTTCCATTTTACCAGTAACTGTTCTTCCTCAGCTGATCCTCTCGCCACTTTCCTCCAAGCCAAAATGATTTCCGGTTCCAAAACCGGCAAAATAGGGAGTTCGATAGATTCCGGCAATTCCGCCGCCACGGGATGATCCCCTACCGCTTTCCGCAACTGAGATATATGGAACACTGGATGTATTTTACTGCTTGCCGGAAGCTGCAGCTTATACGCCACCTTGCCCACGCGCCCAATCACCTCAAACGGCCCATAGAAGCGAGCAGATAACTTGTGATGCGGCCCGCCTCGCAGCGACGAATGCCGAAAGGGACGTACCTTCAAGAACACCCTATCCCCCACTTCAAACTTCAGCTCTCGGCGATGTCTGTTGGCCTGCTGTGCCATCTCTTGCTGAGCTCTTGTCAGGTTATCACGAAGATGGCGCAAAATCTCATCCCGGCTGCCCAAGCTATCGGCCACCGCCGCGACTTGGCATTCTCCCGGAAGGAACCATCGCAGAGAAGGAGGAGGCCGCCCATAGACAACCTCAAAGGGCGTCATCCGTGCGGCCGATTGGTACGAAGTGTTGTACCAAAATTCTGCCCAAGCGAGCCAACGAATCCACTGTTTCGATTGTTCACTGGTGAAGCAACGCAAGTAAGTCTCCAACACCCTATTCAACACTTCCGTTTGTCCATCCGTTTCCGGATGATACGCCGTACTAAACTTGAGCTTCGTCCCCGACTACTCAAAAAGCTCCTTCCAGAATGCACTTACGAACATGGAGTCTCGATCACTAACAATGGATTTGGGAATACCATGCAGCCGAACCACTTCTTTGACGAATACATCGGCTACTGATTGAGCTGAGATAGGCGGTTTCAGCGCCATAAAATGCGCATACTTCGAAAGTCGGTCCACCACCACCAAAACAACTGAGAACCCTTTCGACTTTGGCAGGCACGTAATGAAATCCATTGAAATATCCTCCCAAATCTGCTCGGGAACAGGCAATGGCTGCAGCAATCCCGCCGGGGAAATCGCCTCATATTTCATCTTCTGACAAATTAGACATCGAGCAACATATTCACATGGCGGAACATGCCTTTCCAATAAACGTTACCCGCAATCCGGCGATACGTACGATAGACCCCGACATGTCTGCCCGCTGGGGTATCATGAAATTCAGTAAGGAGCTTGGGTATCCAAGCAGACGATGCCGGCAGAACCACACGGCCATGGTAGAATAGCCGGGACCCCACCAACTCGAACCCCGGCTTGCTGCCAGGTTGCTCTCGGACTGCTCGCATAATTGCTCCCACATATTCGTCCTTCGCCTACTCCTCGACGTCACTAAAGCCCACCCACTCGGGATTGCTCAGGGCTGCCAGCTCACCGTCACCATCTCTCCTTAAAAGTGCATCAGCCGCCGCGTTCGATGCCCCGGTCTTGTATTCAATTTCAAAATCATACCCCAGCAATTTTGCCACCCACACTTGCTGTGCCGGAGTCACTATCTTTTTGTGGAGCAAATGTTTCAGGCTGCGATGATTAGTACGGACCACAAACTTCCTTCCCAACACATAAGGTCGCCACTGTTGCACAGCCAACGCGAGGCCCATCATCTCTCGCTCGTACGCTGATTTTGACAAGGTGCGGTCGGAAAGAGATTTGCAGAAGTACGCAATCGGTCGCCGCTCTTGCATCAGCACAGCCCCTATTCCCGTACCCGATGCATCGCACTCCACAAAATCCTTATCAAACTGCGGTAGCGCCAAGACCGGTGCCTCAGTTAGCACCCTCTTCAGCTGGCCGAATGCCTGCTCCGCCTCGTCTGTCCATTCCATAGGTTTCGGGGCGTCCTTCTTCAGTAGGGTCGTTAGCGGTCTTGCTATTAATCCATACTCCTTCACGAACCGCCTGTAGTACCCAGTCAAACCTAGGAAACCTGAACCTCTCGCGGTGTGGTCGGTCTCGGCCAATCGACTCTAGCACTCACTTTTGCAGGATCCATCGCCACGCCATCCTTGGATATAATGTGACCCAAGTACTCAATTTCCTGCCATCCGAAAGCACATTTTTTTCTATTTGCCAAAAAGTGATTCTCTTGTAGTATGCGCAGCACCACCCCAACATGCTCTCTATGCTCCTCCATGTGGCTATAAACTAAAATATCGTCAAAAATACCAATACGAATTTCCTCAGGTAGGGCCGGAATACATCATTCATGGTAGATTGGAACGTTGCCGGCGCGTTCGTAAGGCCAAAGGGCATCACCAAGAACTCGTAGTGCCCACTGTGCGTTCGGAACGCAGTCTTCAGGGGCTGCCACACGGATTTGATGATATCCTGATCGCAGATCGATTTTGGAAAATATTACTGCTCCCGATAGCTCGTCCAACATCTCCTGAATTACCGGAATAGGGTATTTATCCGGAATCGTGACTTTGTTGAGCTCCCGATAATCCACACAAAATCTCCAACTGCCGTCTTTCTTCTTTACCAACAAGACCGGGCTGGAGAAGGCACTCGAACTCGGACGAATGATACCGGCTAGCAGCATGTCACTCACCAATCTCTTGATCTCGTCCTTTTGGTGGTGGCCATAGCGATACGGCCGCACCGATACTGGTTTTGCCCCTGCCTCTAGTGTGATCCGGTGGTCCGTCTCTCGTGGCGGCGGTAGGTCTTGCAGGTCCCCGAACACCCCCGCGAACTGCTGCAGCAACTCATCGAGCACCTGTGGAACTGGTTCGGATAATAGGGCCGCTGCTTCCTCGCTCACTACAGCCCACATCTGCGCCTCAGTTGTACGAGATAGAGACTTCACCCCAATGGTCCTCGGCACAGTCGTGGATCTCCTCGCAGCGTGACTCGCCGCCCTTCCAACTCGAACTCCATTGACATCTGCCCGAAATCCATCCGCACTACCCCCAGAGTTCCCAACCACGTCATGCCCAGGATCAAGTCGACGCTTCCCAGTGTGAAAGCGAAATAGTCGATCTTGATTTGGCACTCTGCAAACTCCACCTCTACATCCGTACACCTCCCCTCCGATTCTTGCCTCCACCCATTGCCAAGTTCCACGCCAAATTTCCTTCTCTTATCCACCGGCAACTCTAGCTCCCGTACCAACTTCTCTGATATGTAATTGTGGCTGGCCCCACAATCAATGAGTATAGTGATTTTCCTTTCCCCAATCTTCCCATGCAGACGTATAGTCCGGGCTGTGGTGATACCTGCCATCGAACACAAGGGTAAGTCGCCTTCCTCATACTCCACCGGTTCCTCCCACTCTTCTTCCAGTCCTGTCGGTTGATAGTACTCATAATTCCTCAACTCTGGCTGCTCCCCCTCTTCGGCAATCATCACTCGGAGTGATCTCATTAAGCACTCATGTCCGGGTGAATATGGCTTACGGCAACGAAAGCACAAGCCCTTGGCCTTCAGATCTGCAAGCTCCTGTGCCGATAAGCGTGTGAACTTCGGCCGATATGGTTGCTGAACAGATGCCTCACTCCCCTTGATTGGTCCCGACTTCTCCCCTGGCCGAGAGCTGTTGCTGGCTGACCCTCGACCCTGTGCGCTCCCTGCCCCAGACCAACTCGCCGACCCGCTGCGCGTGTAGTTATTGTTTCGCGCAGATGGGCCCCACAACCCTTGGTTGATTCGTCCACCTCCCTAAATGGCCACATTGGCCTCCACGTCTCGAGCCAAATCCATCGCAGCCTCTAACTCTGTGGGTCTGAACATTCGTAAAAACCCTCGTATTTGGTCCTTTAGTCCTTTCATAAAATAGCCCAGATAATGAGCATCCGACAATCCTGGCACTTGACTAGAGAGCTGAACAAACAGATTGATATACTCATCCACCGTACCCGACTCTTTGATGTCGGCTAACCTCTCGAATGCATCCCCTGAGAAACGGGTGTCGAAACGAGATACCAGCGCCTCTGTGAATTTCTCCCATGTGAGAGATGGCTTGCGCGTCCGCAGCCACATCGTCCAATATAACGCATCGCCTTCCATAGCCACCACTGCTGCTGCGACCTTGGTTTCTGGTGGCGTATCCATGATTTCAAATTGTTGATTGGCGCGAGCCACCCACCCAATTGGATCGGTTCCGTCGAACGACGGTAGCTGCAGCACGCCTCCGTTGCTGACTGTGCTTCTCTCCTTCGCTCTCGTGCTCGGACCCGTTCCCGTCTTCAGCGTGGGATTCCTTCTCGCCGGAAGAAGACGCCGGCGTTTTCTTGATCTCCCTCAGCACCTCGGCGAGGGTGGCCGTGATGGCGACCAGATTCGCCCTCATCTCTCTCTGTTCGTCTCGTATCTCCTTCTATTCCTTCTCCATCTTCTCGAACCGTTCATTCACCGATCGTGTCTCCATCGCGTGAGAAAGGGATCCGACCGGTCGGACCAATTGATAAGAATAGTTTTGATATAGTAAAGCAAAAGCAATAGATTAATAGAAATACGGCAAAGCCGTCCCAGCCCCCAGGCTCCAAACAATAATCTCCAAGGATAACAATAATAAACCCTAATCTCCTATAAATACTGTTCCAACTATAATTAAGGAAATAATATCAAATACTACTTCTGCTACTAATCGAATAATTAAACCATAATAATAAAACACTCCTTCATTAGCCCAGCCCACGAACGTGGGCTCAATCCCTTCCTTCACGCGATCTTCTCTTGTAAACAATCAACGGTTTCGGCCCATGCACCTCATGCACGTCGATATCCCGACCCTCTCCTTCAACGTCGATCTCGGACTCTCTATCATGGCGTCATACCATTTGATGTTTTTTAAAGACCGAACAATGGTGGACTCATGTCCGAGACCTTTGACCTCGGGCATTAACCACTCTACCGTTAGGCCAACGCACGCACCATTTAATGTTGTATATTGAGATCTGTCATATCACTTTTACACAGATGCAGCATAAAGTATAGGTGAAAACATACGTGGACGATCAATAATTCTAATAACTTATTTCTTATTGGATGCTGATGATACTTCCCGGATATGGAAATGGGGATATGTTGTATCTTTGAATGCAGTTTGAACTCTTGATTACATGATTGGAAGCAATCATTTAGGTTTGCAAAGTAATCTGCCCCTTATTCGAGTAGTTTTATCTTCGGCAAATTGCCCGAAGCTAAAACTTATTACCCAGAGCTATTGCATGGAAAACTTTAACCAAAGTCCTTTTCATCTTTTATTTACTTGGAACTACATGCATCTTAATCACCTTTAATTAATGCATTCAATAATTTTCATTTGCCAAAAGAAATTCAGACAATGATGAGTCCCTCTAATTCACGACAGTAGCTATGAATGTATACAATCACAATATCATTAATGAACCTTGCTACAGTTTGTGAAGGGGGTCAAGAAGCAAGTTCTATTGGCAGGTCTGAAACTAGTTTTACGACTATGATGGTGTTCTTTATGATCGTTCTGTAATCTTGGATAATACTCTTTCCGTCCCGCTCATATTGTCCTTTCCTTATTGGGATGTCCCACTCAAATTGTCTTGTTCCAAATAATTGTAGAATTAATCCTTTAAAACCTTTCAAAGTGATGGGACCCACTTTCTATATTTTTAGCTTTATTCTTAATTTCGTGCTGAACAGTAACATTACTATATGAGCGGGACGGAGGGAGCATATGTCTGGTAATAGGAGTTCTCGGGAATATTAGCTTTCCCTGTTGGTCCTTTTTTCACTACTTATCCATATGTCTGATAGCAGCTGGTAACTCGCATAGGATATTGATAATAGTTTGAATTTTAATTTCAACGTTACTTGCAAAATCATGAAATGATAGGCGTAGATAGGACCTTTGGTGTTGTTTTTTTGCTAATCTAATCATTGCTAATACCTGCAGAGGTTGCTTGTTGTCCAAACGGATAGTATTGAAACATCATCCTGCCTTGTTACTCCTGCCAAAGTAAAGTAAGTTGTTTCCTTCTCTGCGAAAACAGACTGAAGTGGAGAGATCTTTCCATTTTTAGACCATTTAAAACTTGTTTTTTGTCTGCAGCTTTCTCTTGAATGGAAAGGGAGTGGACAGGAGGACTAGTATTTACATGGTTTGTTGGTAAAACAATTAATGACGCACTTTGCTTTTGCTAATCGTTTGCTAAATCCTACTTGTGAATTTTTTTGGTCTACTAGGATACTGGTCCCCAAGTTCCAACAATTGTGACACCTATGCTTAAGTACGGATCGAATCTTTTTCAAGCTGTGGGTGATTTTAATGGTATCCTTGTGTCAAGTTTCCTCAACTGATATTTCTGATTTTATGTTGACTGCTCAATAGCTGCTTACTCTAATTATTTGTGATACTGAAGGAAATTATATAATGATTGTTGCTTTCATGAGGGAAATACCAAGTGTTGATAGTAACACCCTTCAAAATTGCGAGCTTCATGCTCGTGCTACTGTGGATGCAGGTGCCCCTTCAATAAATTCCTGAATTAGATTGAGAAAATTTATTATACATTTGGATACGAGGATTGTATATAGAATGTTGTTCTTGAGTCAATTGTTTGCTAAATCTTCCTTTTTTGCATTCTTTTTTCTTTTGCTCTTTGTAGATTCTGAGGTAATTGAAGGATCATCACGGATATCACTGAATTGTCCTATTAGGTATATACCGTTCATATTTTTTTCCTCAACAAGGTTTTATGTTAATTTTTTGTTCATCTCTGTTTTGATTGTGTATTGGAAACTTTAAATGCATGACAATGCTTCTATTCAAGAGTATGATTCATTTGGTACAAGACAAAATAGAGTTAATGAAATGTTATCAAATGTCTGCCATGGCGCATGGCGGTGGCGTTTTTTAAGAACACTGCCATAATTATATCATGGCATGGCATTTTTTTGTGGCGGCATGTGGCGGCCGCCATGACCATGGCATTATGGCGGTCATGGCGGCCGATATGTGATTATGGCATTTTTTTTAATTTTTTTTTTAAATTAGTAATTTATTGGGCCAGACCCGGTCAATTAAGTTGGCCCATCTTGACCCACTAACAATTAGGCTTTACCGGATATTAAAACACAATTTTTCCCATATTTTGTTTCACTCTCGCCGCAGCGACTCCTCTCTTCCTTCTTCTACCCATTCACTGTCAATAGTGATGATCCAGGATGGAAGTATGATACTCGAGTGGGAGTAGGAACAGATAGAGTTCAATGAAGATGATGAAGGGAATGATCGTGTTTATGATGATGATGACACTCTTGATTGGAACCTTGTTTGTGAGGCTTCGGGGGCTGGAGAGCCTACAAAAAATACTAGGAGTGTTACGGGTGGTGGTGGTAAGGGTAGAAGCTCTAAGAAAGGTGGAACTTCAAGGTCTAAAGGTAAGGATAAAGTGGTTGAAGAAGAAGAAGATGATGATGATGAAGAAGTTGAAGTTGAAAATTTTGTACGTCTGATTGATGAGCCATTTTCTGATGGAGAAGAGGAAGAGGGATTTGCTACATTGAATGATGAAGAGGAAGATGATTATGTCGGGATTGATGAGGAGGAATATAGATCTAATTATCTATCTATTTGTGTTCTGATTATGACTTGGTCTTTTGTGTGTTTTTATGTGTGTTAAAACTTGAGATATTATGTGTTTTCTGTTATTTTATGAATTTCTGCTTTTTTAATAGCTTAATTCTTATATATATATAATATTTTTTATAATATTTCTTCGTCCGATATGTCCGCCATATCGTCCGCCATATCTTTTATGGCAGTTTTTAAGGTAACTGCCATGAGCCGCCATCCGCCATCGATAACATATTTGAAACCATATAGATTTTTGCTTACCTATTATGAGTCCAGTTCCTTCATGTCTATTGCCTGACCTGAGGTTAATTTACATTTTCCTTATCTGAACCATCTGAATTTTGTTGTCATAATTCATGGACATGAAAACTGGTTTGACCTTGATGTCATGTTGGTTGTTTATCAATATTCTTGATCTTTACAGCTTCACGCGTATTAAAACTCCAGTCAAAGGGCTTTCATGCAAGCATATTCAGGTAATTACAAGATAGTGGATTGTATATGTTAAGTTGGGATTTGGAAGCCACACCTTTTCATATATTATATGATACTTACATGGAGATAAGTTCTACTTTCTAGAATGTGGCGATTATTCAGTTGAGTATCTTGCTTTACCCCCTGCATAAAAATGTTCTGCAAGATTTCAGGTTGACCGTCCATTTGTTTGAATTCAGTGAGCCAGTATTACTTTTCCTCGTAAAACTAGATTAAGAGAGTGTTTGGCTGAGCTTAAAAGCTCATTAAAATAGCTTATAAGCTCCTAAATCCTTAGTAATGAACAGTTTATAAGCTGCTCTAAGGAGCTTAAAAGCTTAGCCAAACACCCTATAAGTATGTTATAAGAAAAGATGCCATCTACTGGGGGTCATAAGCTGTGATAAAATTGATCGTAACCCTTGAGAATTTCATGAGGGGAACTCCTGAAATTATGGAAGTGGAACACCCGGAAGACTGGAGATATATCGTAAATTAGTACTACTAGTGTCATTTTCCAGCCTCATGTTTATGACAAGCTTTTGTAATTTGATGGGCTAAACTTTTATTCATTATTATGGGCGACTGACATACTGTTCTTTTTCCTGTAGTGTTTTGATTTTGACAATTATGTGGATATCAACTCAAGAAGACCATCATGGCGTTGCCCCCATTGTAATCAGTTTGTGTGCTTCTCTGATATTCGTGTTGACCAAAAAATGGTTAAGGCAAGTAGCTCTCTTTGTTTATAGTGGATTTGCTATACACGTATGAATACGAGCATACTTTGAGCTTCCAAAGAAATTTATATCACGTGCTCGTATATATTAGAGGTATCTTATGTGTGAATTCATTTTTTGACTTCTCAGATCTTAAAAGAGGTTGGGGCCAACGTCTCCGTCATTATTGTCTCCTCAGATGGGTCATGGAGTGCTGCAACAGAAAGTGAAGAAACAACAGAGAAGCCAGAGGATAAGACCTCAAAAACAGGATGTGATGAGTCTCCACAACCTGCAGGTGTACTTGATCTGACTGAGACTGACGATCTGATGGATGTTGTCGGTGGATATGAAGCTGACGACAGAAAAAATTCTTCTCAGACTACAATGAACCTTCATCTAGCCAACACAAATGATGTTAATCAAAGCAGCACTCACATGGCGAATGACTTCTGGACTGGGCTATATATGTCGACTTTTGAGCCAAATGTCAGACCAAATGTACAGACTACTGGTCCCTCTGTATCCACTTCGAATTTCACTGAGTCGTTCACTTCTACAAATAGAGAAGTTGGGGCTTTCCATCAGAATGCTGTTGCTACAACCTCTGCAGCACAGACGGGATCTTCTTTGCTGAATTCATTGCAATATCAGCAGTATCAACTTGGGAATTCCCCTGTTACTAGTGACTATGGTAGGCCCTCAGCAGTTCCCAGGCATATAATTAGAACAGCTACTGCAGTTCAGGCTCTTCCTGCTCAGAACCAGACCCCTGGTTCCATCCTGCACCGGAGTTCTTCAGCAAATGGTGTGAGTCCCTTCACACCAAATGGTCTTTCAGCAACGTCACAAGCCTCACCTGCTGTGCCAAACATGACAACAAATCATACCAGTCCACATCAGGTGCCACCAATGTCACCTTCATCTGCATCACTCCAGCATTCTAGCATGCAGGTAGTGTTCTTTATAGTTCAAAAGGTCTTGATTCTTGAATTTATGAACTGTTCCCTATTCATTGTATTTTGTTGGTCATGCACCATATCGTTGTCACTCCTTGCCTGTCTAGGTTTCATGTTTTATTGTCAGATGTATCGTCTCTGCCCCTATACTCTTTATCAGATATTCTCTAAATTCTTTCTGGAACTTTTGGCAGCAAAATCGTCCATTCACTTCTGCTCGACCATCTCAACAAAGTACTGGTTTCGTGGATCCAAATCAGGTAGCAAATATGTATAGAGTTTCTAATGTACACCAAAGTTCAAGTCAGCCAGCAAATTTCAGGATCCCTCGACCAACGAGTCCATCTCCAGGCGTGATCCAGTCATCCATGCAATCTTCAACCAACTTGTCGCATTCCCAAAGCCGCACAGGAGTTTCACAAGACAGAACCGCGCATAGACCTGGTGTAGCCAGCAACCCACAATCTCAATTGCTTGCATCTGCAAACAGAACTGCCCAGATGTCTGTCAATGCATACAGAAATGTCCCCTCGTATGCATGGAACCCTGATACACAAAATTTGCCCCCTCCAACGGGAGATCAAAGGGGCACCGACAGGTCTACACCTCCACCACAATCAGTTACCAGAACAGATTCTCAAACTTCTGCAGATGTGAACTGGCGACCTGCTGGTCGGATGCGTGGAGCATTATCAGGGCAGGCTTATGAGGAGGCCTACAACCGATACATTGCACAGCCCAGTCAGCAAGCTCAAGCTGCTCGGCCAATCTCAAATGCCGTGCCTCTTCCAAACAATGTCCAGCCAAACTTTCCGGCCTTCATGGGTGGTGGAACTATGCCGGTTCCAAACTCGGCTTCTGTAGCAGCTCCTGTTGGAAGGCCGGCAGGGTCGAACATTTTGCCCGATGCCTCATCTCAGATGCACTGACTATTGACATAAGGTAGGTTTATGTTTTTAGACCTGGCCTCTCTAATTGTTTAGGATGTGACAAATGTTGGATGAAGTGTGCGTGATACGATTATGTAGGATTTTGTGTAGTTTAAACTAATCGTCTGCAGATAATTTAATATTTTCATCAGTGTCATCACTTGCAAAAGTTGATCCTTCATAATGTGTCGAGTCAAAAAATTGTTTGTGAATCAGAATTAGTTAAAGTCGTAAACTTAATTATAGATTAAACATCTCAAAATGTATTTCTTTAATTAAAAAGGGCTGAATATAGGAGGATAGAAGAAACGTCAGATATTTCTCTACTATGTGATGGATTACGTTTAGTTGAGTGAGTATTCAAGTAAAAGTTTTCAAGTTCGAATTTCACAAGCGTATTATAAGTTTAGTAAAATATCGTTACCCACCCTTGTCATAATAAAGGAAATGTCGGAGATTTTTTCATGTTTGGGTAAATATACAGAACCTTTTGATTTTTTTTAACAACATATTCTGAAATTTTGATGGTAGTTTTTGGATTAGATGTTTCATATTTTATTTTGAGTAAAATAAGTATAATGAAAGGATAGAAAAAAGAATACTCGTCTAATGCAAAATAAAATATTGAGTTAACTATATTCAAAATAAATATAGCCTGAAGTATTTAAATTAACAACATTAGCAATACAAGGGATAATTAGGAATCGCAACAATGGGTTGCATCATCTACATACTACTAATCAAAGTACCAGCAGATTCATCTAAATCTCTACATAATTTTGCTTTGCTGAGAATTATACTTGTCGTTGTGCTTCCAACTTTTCTTGCTTTTCGTTGTCTGCTGACTTTTTCTGCAGTGTTGGTAGTAAATATATATTGTTTATATATTGGAGAAGACAAAGTTGTGGAGTTATGCCGCAGACAAAGAAAAGTGGTGTCTCTTATTTCCCTTTTGCAATTCAAATCAAAGTTGGGATTATAAATCAAGTTGTTCGAGGCAGAATGAAGAAGACAACATGAGCTCTCTCGAGTTTTGTCACGGTCCCAAATCCCGAGGGATGGCAAAACCGGAGTGCGACTAGGGGTTGGATTAAAGAAGCGGGGAAGAAAGGGGGAATTACTGAATAAATGATAAACTGACATAACTTTGATAAGATAGTAAACATGAAGTACTTCGATTAATCAAAAGAGAGACAATCCCGAAGGATCACTCGACAAAAGTTGTCTCTGAGATCTCTAGGGTTTTAAGTACCTAATACTTAAACCAAAAGTTAATACATTAAAAGAGTGTCTTGCAGCGGAAAAGACGTAGATTGATAACACATTTTCAAATGTGAAATCGAGGCTCAACTAAACTTCTTTCCTTAAGTACGACCTCTACTCAACTTCCGCCGTCTTCGTCACTCAACCTGCACATTTATAAAAACATACAGGGCTAAGTATAAAAAGCACTTAGTGGACACTTTGCTGAAAATATATCATAGATTTTATATAGATTCATCAGGCATCTAAACAGTAACACACGGGGGTTTTCCCTTTTAAAACAATCCCGTGCTTACTAAACATTTTCTCATACTTTACTTGATATCAAAATTTTTCTGTTGTTTCGTTCATATTGCCCAACTTATGTTTCAACGCCGGGGAAGAAGCATTTTCTTCTTCCACGAACGCTCCTCACCGAAGCTGGCTACCCCTCAACAGGGCACCACATACATCGGCTACCGTGTACACTAACCCTGGAAAGCACCCTTTTGGCTAACTCAGAGTCCGATCGATTAGTCAGCACCTTTTTAGCTAACTCAGAAAATAGCACAAAAGAACTCACAAAAACAAATTCTTTTATGCACTGATAATTATTTAGAAAACACACTTATAAAGCAATAAGTAAACATTTTGAGCAACGCTCACTTTATTTGTTATATAGAAAAACCCTCCTTAACCGGTTACAGAACAAACACAAACTTCTGTCTTCGGTCTTCCGTCCTTTCTTCTAATCGCGATTTCCTCCTTCTATCGCAACAAACATGCCTTAGTAAATCGGTCGAGACGATTAAGGAAAAAAGAAAATCGAATTCGATTAAGTCTTTTAGGCGTTTGCACTTTAACTAACCCCTTTTGGTTTAAAAGAAACGAGACTCGGACACATCTCGTTTAGAACTAACTCAGCTCCTTACTCGAGATTTAGATTAGTTAAAACGGAAGTCGATAACTCTTAACGACTTAAAAGTTCTTAAAGAATTAAGTTGAAAAGAATTCAACTTAAGAAAAATGAGTTTAGAATTTTTCTGCACAAGTCAGTAGGTTCGGAGCCTCTACAGAACAGAGTATTTCGAAACAGGGGATGTGCCTTATGTCAAAAGAAAGACACGGAAGTCTACTTTACTTTCCAATTTACGGATCTCGATTTCGTTAAACGAGCAAAGAGTTATGGCCGTTTTTGTGAAGGGTGGCAAAACTGTCCGTGAAACCCTAGACGCTTAAAAACTCGACGAACGTTTCCCTAGGTTCGATCAATGCTATACAACTTTTATGTGCACGAAATTTCCATCAATTTACAGTCAAATCACATAATCCTTTAATGTGAACACTTTCACATTCCTCGATTAAAAAATACGACGAGCAACTATCGTCTTTTCAACTAACGAAAACACTTAGCAATTTCATTTCAATTTCAAATCATAACTAACTTCTAACTTCTATTTCATAACTCATATGAAATCATCATCAACTACACTCATGCTTATTAATCATCAACTAACTCAAATCAATCAACATATACTCATAATCATCAAAACACGTCGTTTTTATCGAGCAACGAACATCGTTGTCGATTTTCTTAATCATTTTTATAAAATCTAAGAAATTCAAACTAAGTACATGTAGTCATGCATATCATCAATACATCAACCATATCATCAATCGGAAACATACAAACCCTCGTTTTCTCATTTCATTGATTCAAAACCTACTTATTTTCTTCGATTCTTGAAGTTTTACTAATTTAATTCAAATCAAATTAGTTTCTATCATCTTTATACTTAACAATGACACCTTAACACATTAACATTATTAAAACCATTACTTAACCATTTCATGTCATTCTTATCGGTTCATGAACTCGATTTTTCATAGTTGTTAGTTAATTCTCAATTAATTCAACAACAAACCTAACATATCAACAATCACCAATATTCAATTAGTTTCCTCGTTCTATTTTTCTATCGACGATTATGCTCGACTCTTCGTCTCTTACAAAAATTCAACGTTCTTAGAATTCGCTCCAACTTTCAAATCATCATCATTAACTACTTAGATTAACTAATATGCAATCCATTAACTCATAACATAATCAAATCTTAACTTATCGACGATTCATCGTCTCCAACAATTTTGTTTTTATTTTTAGAAAAATCTAACTAAAATATATGTTCAACTACATGCTTCCTACTTCTCATAAATCATAACACATCATCAAAAACATAACAATTATTCAATCAAAATCCTACTTCTTCATCTCTTACAATATCGTTTTTATTTTTAGAAAATCCTCAAACAATTCATGCAATCATCATTCATTGCATGCAAACATAATCTACAAACTATATATCTAAATTCAAGCTTAATCTTCATCAAATAATTAAGGAAATTTTCAAAAAAATGAGACATATATTTTTCGAAAATTCTAATTAAATCCTAACATGATTTATACATGATTCAAACCATAGAAACTTAATCCTAAGCATCAAATAATCATGAAATAAACTTAGAACATCAATCCTATACCTCTTAATAATTTCAAAATTTTCAAGAATTAAAGGAATGGATTTTTGTTCGGTTGGAATTAAAGAGGAAGCTCTTACCTAAATAAATATGCAATCGGAATTGACTTTAATCGAGAATCGAACAAGTTATGAGCTTCAAAGGCTTGAAGAACTTGAAGAACTTCTTGAAGAACTTGAAGAACAAGAGAGAGAAGAGAGAAACTAGGGGGGTGGCGGTTTTGGGGAGAGAAAGAGAGAAGAAATGATGAAAGACACTTGATATTTATAAAGAAGAAGAGAAAATCAAGTTGTACACTAATTTCTCTACAAAAATCTAATTTTTCGGATCTAATACTGTAAACTAGAAACGAACAATTACTTTATTAGACGGACATATTTTTTACAATAATGGATACGATCATTAGTTCCGGAATATTTTACTTAGTCGGAAAGGACGATTCGTTTCCCGAAAAACATTGAAAAGTCGAGATGTGACAGTACAAATTTTGCCCGGAAAAATAAATAAAACTGACTTTTACCAATAGACTCGTAACGCAAAATAAGTGAATGTAAAGTAGACGCTTTTTCGATCTGAGGTCTCTAACGAAAATTTTATCGGTCGCTGAAACCCTAATACAGTAGTCGGTTGTACGACTTCTGCAACTTATTTTCAGAAACGGACTTCGCCGTTATTCTTATAACTGAATTTCTTTAACTTAGAAGTGCAAAGCCTTAATTTCTTAGAAAACTTTTATTTTCTCGTCAGAAAAGAAAAGCCGGGTATTACAAGTTTATATTATTTTTTTTTAAAATTATGTAGCATCTCATGGGATTCAATATAGAGAGGATTTTAGAAGTAGCACTTCTTTCATAGTTTTTTTAAATTTAGCACTCCTTATAAATTCTTTAAATTTTAGCACTTTTTGACATTTTTATCCTTCCACCATCTCTCTTGTACAAAAAAAAATTGAGACTAACAAAAAAAAATATTCCACCACCACTTTTCCACCGCCACCGCCGCCGTGCCACCACCGCCGCCATCGTACTGCAGCCACTGTCGCCGGTGATCACAAAAAAAAATTTGAGACTCAACAAAAAAAAATTCCACCACCACTTTTCCATCGCCGCCGTCGTGCCGCCGGTGGTCATGATTTTTTTACTTTTGTCTTTCAAAAAATTGAAAAAAATTGTGAAGTAAAAAAAAATGGAAAAATTTGTGAAGTCACTTAGAAAAATTTGTGAAGTCACAAAAAAAAATAAAAAGTTTGTGAAGTCACCAAAAAAATATGGAAAAATTTGTGAATGCACCAAAAAAAATGAGAAGGCCCAGCAGCCTTCCATCTGCTCCCATTAAACCAACCAACAATCAAAACACACCTCTTTCATCAAACATTAACACACAAAATTTTACAGGCAAATTGAACATAACGAAGGCAGGAGTCTAAAAAGGTGGAGTTGAAAACATTAACAAATTACTTCATAAACTGTATAAAGCAACTTGAATAAAGAAAACTAATAAATTAATGAGAAACTGTATTTACAATTACAGACCAAAATCAGTATAAACCAAACCGTAACGGCGAGCAGTTTCTCTCTCTAGGATACTAACGTCGAACGGATTCAACTAACGGCATCAGGCACCAGCGGAGACGGCGGCAACCGGGCGGAAAAATTCCGCAATGGCGCTTCATCATCACAATCGAATCCTGAGAAGAGCAGACTGCGCTTTAGTGAGCCTGAGTTTCTTCCTCCCGTTGGGTCAGTCATCGTCTTCATCGCTGACTCTGGAAGAAACCCTCTCTATGTCCACCTCCTCTCTCTCTCTCTCTCTCTCTGACGTTGGAGAAAGACGAGGCGGCGCTATCAGTGAGGGCTCGGTGGTGGTATAATCGAGAGTTTTGGAGAGCTTTCTCGACTTGATTTCTACGGTGGAGGATGATGAGAATCCCAGCCCCAACACCAGACCTGTATTGCAGAAATCATCCAAAACCATTTAAAATTCTAGAGAGGGGGGAGAGAGAGGAGAGTGGGTGTGTGTGGGTGTTGTGGTGAGGATAAGCAGCGAAAAGAGAGGAATGAAAAAGTGAGGATAAGATGAGAAATACAATTTGTATAGGAGGGTAAAAAAGAGAGGAAGTGCTAAAATTTAAAAATATTATAAGGAGTGCTAAATTTTGAAAAAACTATCTAGGAAGTACTAGTTTGGAGGAATTTCTCTTCAATATATACCTACTATATATTGTTAGTTTTTACTCGTCTCGTACGTATAATTTGGGATTTCTATTTTTTATTTTATTTTTTCTATTAATAAACTTATTATTGTTTTCATTCCATCCAACTTATTTATGTCTTTTTTTTAATTACAACGAGGTATGTATGTGTTATCCAATAAATCACACTACACCTTCACAAGGTGGGATCTCTATATCATATAAATGTGGGATGACTAACACCACGTATGCAGGGGGGGATTACTACACCATCATATGAGGTGAGATATATTACACCGCACGTAGGCAGAATTAAACCCAAGACCTCTTGCTAAGGAGAGTCTTAAGTGTCTCAGCTTTGCCACTTCAACTAGACCTCATTGGTATCCGGCATATTTATGTTGTTTGTCTTTTTGAAAGGGAATTTGCAAAAATAGAGTTGTTCGAGGATTACTAGCTTAGCTAGTATGCTTATCTATTCATTCCTTTTCTTGTTCAATTGTAACTTATCCCCCCTAACTCCTCGGCATATGATCAAAGGCTCTCAAAACATTTTTCATTTTTCATTTATATTATATTAACTATTAAGATGAAGCATCCAAGATGATCTATAAATTTAATTAAATGACATTCCAAGATTTCCAGCATTTATATATGGTTGATTATTAATGTAGAAAGAGAGTCTCATTACATTTTCTTCTCCCCTGGCCTTCTCATGATATGTCCAACTCCAAGAGTGTCACTAGCTAGTGTACTTAGTCGACGATGATTCCCACAGCATTTTCAATTTCATTGATCTAGTTAAGAACACACATGGCTATCGATGCTAATATAGCTACAGAGAGAAGAGAACGCAGGGTGATTACTATATATCCTACTTAGAATGCGTTTGGTTTGAGTGATTGGGAGTGATTGATAAATAATCATGCATAACCATATGCCTAGTTATCACACACTAGGCCCTTGATTATATCAATCAAGTGAGTGATAAATTATCCTTTCTATTTTGGGGTGATTATTAATCACTCCTCCAAATCATTTGGAAATTTCTAACTTTGCTCTCAAATTTCCCCCAATTTTCAAGATCAATGTTCAAACTCTTATCTCTCTTACTCTCTCTCTCTCTCTCTCTCTCTCTCTCTCTCTCTTCAACTTTGTGGTGCATTTCTCTCTCTATTTATCCTAGGATAATTAAAATGATAATCATTCTAACCAAATGTATGATAATAATCCAAATACTATAATCCTATCCTATTTATCAATCTTATCTATCTTATACTTGAAATCAAACATGCCCTTAGAGTTTATTGATTGATCTATGAATCGAAATCTTTGTAACGGATAATTATCTTTTCCATCTTTCTTGTGACATGAACGAACGAATATGAGGCAAAAGAAGCAGCAAATCAATCGATGATATATGTTGCTATAGAGGCGTAGGTTTTATCGTTTACTTTCAATGATGAATGTGAGATATCAGATTCAGAAGCCCTAATTGCAGGCAATATTTCTTGTGATTCAGACAGCAAACTAGGAAAACAACCATGCATGGTGAAGGAATTTCAATGGTGAAACTGCCTTTTTTTTTTTTTTTTTTCGGGTTCTCTTCTATATGCAAACAAAGCCTACAAATTGAACCAGAAAAGTAACGATGTAGTATATATACAGATGAAGGGACATGATAAATCATTTTTTCCTTTAGTTTTATATATAATTCAATACTAATGTGACAAAGATCAATACTACTAAACAAAGACACTATTTTAAATCTATATTTTAAAGGGAATATCTACGATTTTAGCAATTTTATAGGTTTTTTATACTAATTCTAGCAACTAATATAAAACATATTAAATCTAGCAATTTAGGTCCAATATACTCTTATGTCTTTTATTTGTGTTGATCTATGATGGCTTTGGCCTCCTCATTTCCAGCTTTCTGATTAATTAACCATATTCTCAAGTCTTTATCTTTATAATCAAAAGCAAGGTGGTAAATTCTTCCACGGACTCCCCATTTTGATTTTATCTTCCTCGGATTGATGATACATTTTTCGAATGTATTAATTAGAGGTAAAAACTAAAGTATTAAATATGTGAAATCATATATTTATCAACCTGGAATCATATATTTATATGTGAAATAACATATTTATTCATCTAGAATCACATAATATTCATCCGTTTGAAAACAAAAATCGTCAAAAATATGTGAAATCATATATTTATTAACCTGGAATAACATACGTAATAATGTTAAAAGTGTATACAATTGTTAGATTTTATATATTTTAAAGTTGTTGCTAGGATTTGTATTTTTATCTTATATAATTGCTATTATCCCATACCACGTAGTACATTATGTAGTGTTCACTATTTTGAAGTTTGTATCTTAGACAATTCACGTATAATAGTATCAATTTTTAGATCTATGCTTTTGTTGGAGGGAAAAAATTAAGCTATATAATTTGTATTCTTCTACACATGTGATAAAAGAAATGCACGTTTGATCTCGCCCCGTTTCTCATTCATTACAAGGTTTGGCTCAGCCGGTTTCAGATAATGAATCTGAAAACTTGACTGTTGTCTCCATGTTAAAAGAGGCAGAGTCTGTTGCCTGTTTCCTACTCAATCAAGTCTCGGTTAGACTCTACGTGTTGGGGACGAAGATGCAAGAGCAGATCGTCATTGGTCGTTGGTATCAAAGCTGATGCAATCCAAGAAAGCATCAGACGACGAGAATGAGAAACGTGGCGAGATCAATTTAAGATCTGGGTACGAACAAATATTGCAAGAGCAGCTCCTCAGTGACCTTGAATGAGAAACGTGGCGAGAAAACACCAATAAACACTTAAAAACCCAGATCAAACGTTGTATTTCATAATGAATCTGAAAATCTGGGTACGATCTATCAATTGAAGCAACAACTCCTTAATCTCAGCTCAACAAACTCATGATATTGGTGTTTATTACACAAAACTTCGTATTCTTTGGTATATTAGTTATTTACGTATAATCATAAAATAGTAACAAATATTTTACGTCAAACAAAGAAAACTATAATATAATTGTTTCAGTATAAGCTATGTCACTAGCACCCGTGGGCACGTTTGGTTGGTATGGGTTATCGCCTTATCTCCATTGCGGTACACTTCTCCTTAATATAACATAAATTGCAGAAGGCGTTAAACGACGAATTTTCCCATCTGTTAAGCGAGTTTTGTCATGATTGCGCTTTGCGCACTCGATGAAAGAGCTTTACAAACGGCATTGCCCTTCTTCACTCACGCGATATTCCTACTTTAATTATAATTATATCTTGACCTTGATTTCATTTTTGAATTTTTAATTTTATATGTGGCTGACATCCTTTTATAATTTTAAGTAGATATATCAAGAATTGCAAATTGAAATGTTTTAAGATATTAATGTGCGGTAATGAATTTTCTTTAAAAATATTGTGTTAAAAGAAGTTTTACGTATAATGTCTAAAATGTAATATGTTGTAGTATTTGGAACTATTATTTTTTAAAGGTATTTATTTATTTTTATACTGAAAAACTAATATAATTATTCTCCCCTGTTGTCAATTTTTTTATAATTAATACATTTTATTACTCATTATCCAGATGATTTGATAATTTAATGTTATCAAGATTTTAAATTACATTCTTTCGTGGAACGCATGGGTGCAATCAATAGTATAATATAAAAGTGAGTGAAAGAAAATCCTAAAAACCAGGAAGCCACAGTCCGACAATCATAGCCCGAGCCTCATTAAAACCCTCCTTTACGAAAAATCCAAAGGGAAGAACTCCAAATGAGGAAAAAGAGTACCCGGTCTAAAAAAATAGAATGAACAAAAAGAATTATACTCAAACCCCTAGCAATTATCTCAGTGAATTAAATTAAATAAAGACTTAAAATCTTCGAAAAATAGAGTGAAGATTTTGAAAAAATTGTTATAAACTTATAATGTTAAGAGAACTAGTTCAAGATTACAATATCAAAATTGAAAATTCGTTATTAATACTAATGCGATCCTCGCCAGAGATGTAGACGCCGACGTGAATAGTATACACCCAAGATCAAATCTGAATAGAACCGGATAAAGATGATATTGCTAACACCCCTGAAGCGGACCCCTCAGAGAACCGCTGGCAATAATTAACTCCAACGATCCAAAGAGCAATGTCGTTCAACAATTCTAGCATGTCACAAGGTTTTCAATCTGTTTCAGAATTTTTCGCCCTTGTGCGGCACCGAACGCCAAGTCCGATCAGCCTTCACTCAATCCTCACCAACTCTCGTGTTTGATTGTTTGTAAGGATCACGTTTGTGCAAGCATCAAGTAAATCACGCACACACACACAGACAGCGAAATTAAAGCACACAAGCAACGTAAGGGAAATCTCACTCCCAACCTTCGTATTACTCACAATTCATACAAAGGAAGCACCAAGACTCGCACAAACTCGTCTATGTGCTAATAATGCTACTCACGCACTATATATGTGATGGACAAGTCCCCCATCACTAGGAATAACCAACTTGGGCCAAAAATTGGGTCAAACAGGCCAAATGGACCGGATCGGGTCATGTGGGTCCACGTGGCGGCAACTCATTTGCTTCAGCACCACTTCATGCACAAAGTGGGTCGGGACAGTTGGGGGCGGTTGTAGCTCGCAAGAGCACCACCTCCCCTATAATAACTCACTGCCCAATAACTGTCGTGCTAGCACCAAACACTGAATTGGATGTGGGGTGACAAGATCCTGCTGGGTGCACCGGACAGTGCCACCAAGAGTCATCTCCTTGCCAAAACTCGAACCAAGCAACTTTCCTCGAGCCAAACTTTTTCCACAAGCTAAACTCGTCAAATGACACCATCTCATGGTGCCAACTCCGTGCTGGCCTAGAACGGACTGAACTCCGCACCACGGCGTGTCGGGCGGACACCATCCTGACACGTGAACTGACCAACTTTGGGACAACCAAAATCCATCAGTGCCAAAGTCTTCCAAACCCATGATTTCCCCGAGCATCTTCAATATCCAGCTCATCCGAACTGCCATCATCCAAAACACACGTCGAATCATGCCGACCCAACGTCGCTCGTGTTATGGTCCTATGATGGCTCGCACCATGACATGGAGCAGATCTACGGGGCTAACAAACCTCCCCCACCAGAGCTCGACGACGCCCTCGTCGTTGCTGGGGTAGAACTCTTCTTCCGGAAAGCTTCATAGTAGTCTGAAATTTCCTTCTCAAACTGCCACAAGTTCACAGCCTTCTCCTACGAAGCATCCGCCTCTGACTAACCTTCTCACTGGACTAAGTAATCCGTCCTCTGATTTTTCTTACTTTGCCCTTGGGTCCGATGATCAAGGATTTTCTGAATTTTCTTGGAGAACTGCTGCCCTATCACGGGCGGCGCCCGTCGTGCTTACTTTCTCGAAGCATCCAACAATCTTCACTAAACTTCTTCAAGAAAGAAACATGGAACGTGGGGTGAATTTTCAACCGATCAGGCAACTTCAGTTGATAAGCCTCTCTCTCCACCTTCTTCACAATCTCAAACGGCCCATCATACTGAGGAATCAACCCTCGATGCACAGCCTTAGAAGATATCTTCTTCCAAATTTGGGGAGTAAGTTTCAGCAACACTTGCTCTCCCACCTCATTAACATCACGTTGGCGCTTGTCAGCATACTTCTTTATCCGACGTTGAGCCTTTGATAAGCTATCCCTCGCCTCATCCAAAAGCTCCTGCTTCTCACGAGCAAAACGATAGGCAGCTGGAAAATTACTCCCGCTTCTTTGTACTGCAATTTCATGTGGAGCCAACGGCTACTGCCCATACACAATCTCGAAGGGACTTTTTCCCGTCGCTGAAGACTGGTGCAAATTGTAGCAAAACTGCGCTGTGTCAAGCAATCCAACCCAATCTTTCTGACTTGCCGATACATAGTGTCTCAAGTACTCCTCCAACAGTTGATTCATTCTTTTGGTCTGGCCATCAGTTTGAGGATGGTTGGCCGTTGAAAATTTCAGCTCAGTTCCCAACATGTTGAACAACGAGGTCCAGAATTGGCCCATGAGCCGCGTATCACGATCACTGATCATATCCTCCGGAATACCAAAATACTTCACAACATTTTTCAGAAACAAACTAGCGGCAATCTCAGCGGGACATGCATTCGTGTAAGCAATGAAAATTCCATACTTAGAAAATCTGCCCACAGCAAAAAAAATCAAAGCCGTGCCATCAACCTTAGGAAAACCATAAATGAAATCCGTAGATACTGACTGAAATGGCTTCTCTGGAATAGGCAACGGCTGCAGCAAACCAGCCTCCTTCTTCCTCTCAAGCTTGTCGAGTTGGCACACCAAACAAGTCTTGACATATGCCTCAACGTCATCTTCCATCTTTGGCCAATAGTATCGCCGGGACAGCAAAGCATACATCCGATCAATGCCGGGATGTCCAGCCCATTGAGGGTCATGGGTCTCCCTCAATAGCTTACGTCTCAAAGATCTGGTGGGTACGTACGCCTTGTTCCCTCGTGCGAACAAGAGATCATTCTCCAACCAAAATTTTTGCAACTCCTCCGTCTTTACCTGCTCAACAATTTTAAGATAAGAGAGGTCAGTTTGTGAAAATTCTCATATTTTCGCCATGAAATCCGTCTCCACAATGGTCAGGGCCGCCACAAATTCTTCCACCACCTTCCGACTCAACGCATCAGCCACATCATTATGCTTGCCTGGACGGTGAACCTAATCGAAATCAAACTCTCCTAAATATTCCTGCCAACTTGCTTGCTTGGGAGACAACTTCTTTTGTGTTTTGAAGTATGTGTTAGCCACATTATCGGTCACCACAGTAAATTTGGTGTCCGACAAGTAGTGATTCCACACTCCAAGCAATGTATCACAACGGTTATCTCCTTCTCATGAGTGTTGTAATGGATCTCGGCATCCTTCAGCTTCTGGCTCTCATAGGCAATTGGATGTTTGTTTTGGACCAAAAAACCACTAATAGCCTTGTCCGAGGCGTCTATCTGAACCTCAAACGGTTCGTCTAAAATAGGCAGCTTCAGCACTGGCTCGGAGGACAGCAACTCCTTCAACCGATCAAATGCTTTTTGGCAAGCATCCGTCCACTCCCACTTCGAATCTTTCTTCAGCAAATCCGTCAAGGAGCTAACAATTTTGGAATAGCCCTTGATGAATCTCCGATAGTAGTTAGCCAAACTAAGGAATGACCTCAACTCCGTCACTTTGCACGGCTCCGCCCAATCCAACACGGCCTGAACCTTTTTCCGATCCAACATGATCTTCCCTTGACCAATCACATGACCAAGGAATGCAATTTGCTCACAACAGAATTCACACTTTTCTTTCTTTGCATAGAGCTTGTGCCCTCTCAATTTCATAAACACAACACGTAAATGCGACAAATGATCATCCAATGTCTCAGAATAAATCACAACGTCATCAAGATATACTACCACAAAGTGGTCAAGGAAATCATACAGCACATTGTTCATCAAGTTACAAAATGTAGCAGGGGCATTGGTCAAACCGAAAGGCATCACCAAAATCTCGAATGAACTATACCTTGTCACACATGTCGTCTTGGCCTCATCACCCGTCGCAATCCGAACTTGCCAATAACCCGACTGTAGATCAATCTTCGTGTAGTATCGAGCCCTCGTCAGCTTGTCAAATAAGTCCAAAGCATTCGGAACAGGATACTTGGTTTTGATAGTAACCTTATTCAGTGCCCGGTAGTCCACACAAAACCGCAACGACGTGTCTGCCTTCTTTTGGAACAACACCGGTGAGCCGTATGGGGCCTTCGACGACACCACCAATTAGAATACTCAACAACTCATCAAGCTATTTTCTGAACTCGGCCAACTCCGAAGGCGGTATTCGGTAATGGGCTTGAGCAGGTGGTTTCGCACTCGGCTCCAACTTGATCTTATGATCCGTCGCCCGCCTTAGAGGTAATTCCTTCGGCAACTCGGGAGCCATCACGTCCTCGAACTCATTCAACAAATCAGCAACAACATCAGGCATTTTTTGACACACACCAAACTTTATTTCAACCAGTGCGGCAAGAAATGTGGGCTCCCCACGCTTCAATCCAGCCTTAAGTTGCAACACCGAAATCATCTCAACTTTCGGCTTTACAGTATTTGGATACAGTCCCTGCACAAACGAGGGGTAGTCCTCATCATGGATCATCAATCCACCTAAGTGTGGCATCACAGCAACCTTCGCCCTCGTGAGGAAATCCAACCCAAGAATGATGTTGAAATCATCCAAGGGCACCACCATCAACGGACACCTTCCTTTCCACAGACCGACCTGAAACTCAATATTAGTTTCTCCCTCAATTGGTTTTGATTCCGAATTGATAGCTTTGATCCGGCTAGCATTCGGAGATAAATCCAATCCGAGACGGTCTGCCTCACGCACAACAACGAAGTTATGGGTGGCTCCGCAATCCACTAAAGCCAACACTTCATTTCCATTCACACGAGCATGCACATACATCAACCCTATCCGATTCTTTGAATCCCCTTGAATAGCAGTGAGCAATTGCATTGGATTCATCCGAGGGGCACCACCGGCTTCATTCTCACGTTCATTTTCAGCCATCAAAGCATTCAACCGACATCACCTTTGCATATGAAACACCCCTTCGGCCTATCCAATCCACCACCAGCATGTTGGGACGACTCTTTCGACCCACTGGCATTTCTCTCATTAGCCTTCCTTTTCTTCCAGTTTCTTTTGCTCTTCTTGTCCTTCTCCTTCTTGCCCGATTCCTTTTTTCTTCGATCGGACTCGGACGTGCCTATGGATTTGTAGTCCATAAGGCCATCAGCGGCAGCAATGGCGGCGGCAAGGTCTTTGACTCATTGGCCTCTCAACTCAGCCTGAGCCGAAGCTTGCAAACCAGCCAAGAAGTTGAACAACTTATCCTCATCGGACATCTTACGAATATCCAGCATCAAGGATGTGAATTCCTTGACATATTTACGAATCGGGCCAGTATGTTTAAGCTTCTTCAACGCATCCCTTGCAAGCCACGATATGTTGCAAGGGAGGAACTGATCCTTCAATCCCTTTTTCAGCGCGTCTCATGTTTCGATCTTGTTTCGGACGTTGGCATCTCCGGACTGCTTAGAACGCCACTACAATTTCGCATCCCCCACCAAGTACACGGTGGTGATCGAAACCTTCTCATCATCCGTGATATGTGCTGCTTGAAAATACGACTCCATATCCCACAGAAAATTCTCAAGTTCCTTGGAACTCCTTGCACCCTCGAACGACTTCAGGTCAGGGATCCGAATCTTCGACGATGACCGCAACGCCCGCTTGACAATGTGCAACTCGTCGAGAAGATTTTCCAGTTTCAAATCCAACTCCGTGTGAAGATTGTTTGCCTCTTCTTCACATGAAACCATCCGGGCCTCAACAAATGATGGGAAATCATCCACAGTATTCTGCACCCCGTCTACCTCCAATTGGATGTTTTCGAGCAACACCTCCGCACCAGGAATTCGGTCGAAAACCATCACCCTTTCAGAAGTTTCAGGCGGATCCCCCAATAGACCCTCGATCCGGAGCACTCGCTCCTCAAGTTCACGAATCGTAACCATCGCAGCAATCAAAACACCCGTGCAGATCTCACCAGAGCCAACCTGGCTCTGATACCAAATGTCACAAGGTTTTCAATCCGTTTCAGAATTTTTTGCCCTTGTGCGGCACCGATCAACCTTCACTCAATCCTTACCAACTTTCGTGTTTGATTTTTTGTAAGGATCACGTTTGTGCAAGCATCAAGTAAATCACGCACACACGTAGCAGAATTAAAGCACACAAGCAGCGCACGGGAAATCTTACTCCCAACCTTCGTATTACTCACAATTCATACAAAGGAAGCACCAAGACTCACACAAACTCGTCTATGTGCTAATAATGCTACTCATGCACTATATATGTGATGGACAAGTCCCCCATCACTAGGAATAACCAACTCGGGCCGGAAATCGGGTCAGACGGGCCAAACAGGCTTGATCGGGTCGTGTGGGTCCACGTGGCGGCAATTCATTTGCTTCAACACCACTTCATGCACAAAGTAGGTTGGGATACGCAATTATACTATTAGGTCATGTTTTGTTTCTGTACTTAGAGGTAAATGGAGGAATAAACACAAATTTTACCATTTAAATCATTCTTTCTTTTGTTAAATCTCTCATTTCCCCCACCATAAGGAGAGAAAAATATTATCACTCCAATTTAGGGGGATAGTATTTTCCCTCTTTGTGGTGGTAGAAATTAAGGAGAGATTTAAGAAAGAAGGGATGATTTAAAGGGTGAGATTTGTTTATCCCTCCATTTATCTCTAAATGGAGTTATAAAAACCATACACACCCTTATATTGAGTGCTTACAAGAAATAATATAGTTGTATCATGAAATTGTTATAGTTAGACTAGTAAGTAGCCCGTCGAGATTCGATGGAAACTTCTTTTATGTTTTATTTATACATATACACTTGAAAAATAATCGTGTTCATTCATTAAGTATTTTCCAGATCTAAATTTGTTTAGAAATTTTCTACGTCTTTATCTTAATAGTGATTAAAATAGGGATTTTACTATACTCGTTGGGTAATACTCAATAAACATATGAAGACTATAGATTGAATATTAACTAAAATTAGTATACATATTTCCTTATATATCGATTTGAACCATCTAGTTAATTTATGCTAGATCGATATGCTTAAATTTTAGCCAAGATGACAGGAAAAATATTTTGAGAACCCCACAAGTATTCTGAAATTGTTAAAAAATTTTAACACACATATTAAGGAGGAAACTAGATAAATATAGATAAATAATAATATGAGATGTAATTACAGGATACTTTGAAATTTGATAATAAGATAAATATGTGATATATTCCAAGTACATAATATATATAAATTGATATTTGTACTACTATATGATGGCCCAATACGAGTTATAGGTAGGGGGAGGAATACACTTGTATGAGATTTTTCGACATCAGTTGACTTGATGAATTCTTAACCAGGAAACTCAGTTGGAGGAATGATTGTAAACGAATCAAATCAAAGCAAATAGTGGTAAATTCAATTCGCATTCGTGACATTATTCACATACTCGAATCAGTATTCGAATCAACTTCGAATATATTTTTTGTTTCGTATTCAATTCGGAATGGTATTCGCGAATATTTGATTCGAATTGAATATTCAATTCAGTTTTTTAAGTTTATTATAAGCATACTATTCGAATATTCGATTCGAAATTTTATAAAGTTTTTACACTATTCGACCGCAATTTTGAAGGAATTTTTCTTAAATAATATTTCACCTAAGAAACAATAAAGCACTCGATTCAATAAAAAATGTTATATCCAATACAATTGTCTAATAAACACTCAATAATATATTCTAAAAACATTGATATTGAAGAAAGAAAAGATAGGGTTTCATTGTTTGAGAAATATGTTACTCCCTCCGTCTACGAAAATGAGTCTTACTTACCTTTTTTTTTCCACGAAAATATCTTACTCTACGTTATGTACTATCATACCCTTCATTCCTTTTATTATTTACCAAGTTTTATCTTTATCTCGCTCACAATAATTTTATCCCACTACCCTTAAATTCTACTGTTATCCACTCACAACACATTTATTAGCTTTTCTTAAAAATCCGTGTCACACATACAATCAAACACATTTTCATGGACGGAGGGAGTATTATTTTTGTTTCATTTTAAATTTTAATTTTAACTTTTCAATATATATAAATATAAATATATATATATATATATATTATATCGAATCGAATATTTTTGAATATCGAATTGAATATCATGATTTTAAATTCGTATTCATTAACTAATCGAATCAAAAAAAAGTATTCATATGTGATGGTCCCGATAACGAGTTAATTGGTGTATGGGATGGGGAATACACAAGTACAAATTTTTGCTTATAACTTAACTTTGATTTCTCAACAACTGTAAGGCTCAGTTGGAGTAGTCGCACAACCAAGTATACAGTTGACTTCTTTGACTAAGGGTCAGCAGTATGGTTTGCTAACTGAGATTTTAAGTGCGGTGCAAAATGTGGTGGAATTTGTTTAACTCATTTTAGTGGATTGCAAAGATTAAGTTCACAAAACGTTTTATTGCAGTTTGTAAGAATGCTTGTGGGTTAGTTTCTCATTTAGTAATTTGAGATTATTATTAAAAGGATAAAAGAAAATTACAATAAAAGGAAAAAAAAAAACGAAAAAAGAAAGCTTAACTAAGAGGTGCTAATCAAAGAAAAGAAAAAGAAAAATAAAAAATCTAGTCGTTTCTGTCACTAAAACGACTAGATATCCAGCTAAACAGCAACCTAATATAAAGCAACAAACTCCGCTACTCTATTGAAGAAACTCATCCACTCGAGAAGAAAAACAGTGACGCATAAGATTTACCATGTTCACACCAACTGTATAGGAAATCAGGAAACACTTGCTCATCAAACAAGGCCCGATGTAGGAGGCAAACCCAATGACAAGACTCGCCGGAAATGAAATCGCAAAAGCGATGTGTCCATATTCATGCAACGCCCCTCACAAGCGAAAGATGATGCATCAAAGCGACTTGACGGAATAACAGCAGCACCAAGTACGGACGAAGACTGCTGCCTATGGACATGCATGAGACCATGCATTAAAATTCAGAAATCTGAAGTTGCAGCTGTAACGCTGCGGAAACTGCAGAAGCCACCGGAAACTTCAAAAAACGGCGCAGCCATTGCTGAAACAACAACGCCCTGTGGTACCGCCCAAACCTGATGAAACTCATCAGCTGCAACCAGCGAAACCTCCCAGAATTTAGAAAATGGCATCACCGTGATCTGATTTTGAGCAGCGATGCTCAAGAACGAAGTAAAGACAGCGGAAAACGAAACCAACAAATCTTCCTCTAGAATCAGGGATATCGAGCAATTGAAAGATGCCCGAGTTTCAAACAGAAACAGAGAAACTTAGTCGTCGTTGATCAATCTGTAACCGGAAAGTCGGAGTTTGGAATTAAAGACGCAGTGGCGCTGAAACCCTAAAAATCCAATCGCACTCAAAATTTCATCAAATCGAACAATTGCAACAACCAATATTAAAATTTGTCCAGGAACCAGAATATACAAACGCTATTAAACAATTTCCAACGTAGACGCCGAAATTTGAATCTGGAACTCCGATGGTGGTAGAACCCTAAGAAACCAATCTTGCTTGAAATAAAATGAAATCGAACGATTCGAAAGGCTAAACCGTTTGATTTTTACCCAGAAACAAGTATCCCTAAACGCCGATATCCAATTTGAAGCGAGTTTTCTGGAATTTGAAAATTAAAGATCGATAGCGTATAAAACTAGAAAACAAGAATCTTGCTCAAAACTTGACCAAATCGAATGATTCAAAAGGCAAATCCGTTCGTTTTTCACCCAGGAAGATGATTATGAAATCAATTTTGAACATTGATGGATAAAAATCCATCAATTTGAACGAAGAAGAGACGGGTAGAATGCTTAGGTTTTTTACATTTTTTCTCATTTAGTGATAAAATAGTGACGTGTGAGAAATAAAGACACAAGAGTTTTTATGTGGTTTAGACTCGAACTCCTACGTCCACGACCAGTTGCCTTGCTGGTAATCTACTAAGTTGTTTGCGAGTACAACTCAAACGTAACCACTCAGTTTATGGGTACCAAGCAACCTTTACAGTTGATTTGTGGGCTCAACAAAACCTAACCTCTTTGTTTATAGGTACAAAGAAACCTACAACCCTTTGAATCTGGTTAGGGTGTGGAAAGGGTTTGGTAGGGGGTTTTTCCAACTAAGAAAACCAACACACAACAAGTGGTGATTTTCTCTTCTAAGACTGAATTCTCTAACTCTGGGAGTGAGAAGGCTTAGGTGAGCGAGTGATAATCTTTTAAGACTATCAAATAAAAGGAATTCTATGAGAGCTATGAAGAATAAGAGAGCACAAGAAGAGAGGAGAACTCTAGCACTTCTAAGCTTCGATCTTTTGGATGTTGTAAACTCGCAATCTGATCACTATTTTAATTAGCAACTATTCCGCTACTTTAATGGGTAATTGTAATAATAGCAATCGAGTATCGATCCTGGAGGACTATTGGACGAAAATAAGGTAAAAATGAAATTTATGCACTCTTCTTCTATTCAAACTCTAAGATTGACATTATCCATGAGATTTTCAAACTAAAAGAAAAAAGAAATTGACAAGGAAGAGCAAAAAAAGAGATATTAAACAATTAACAAACAAATAGAACAATTTAAGAAAGGGTTGGTTCTAGGGGCCTTTCTCAACTCACATCAATGGGAAAATTAACTAATGATTCATTCAACCAATTTAATCCAATTCTAGTGAAGGAATCAATAACATATGCACCCTCTCTCTCCCGACAAGAACATGCAAAATGATCAACTACTTGACTATCTCGATTAAGACTCAAGACAAGGCGTTGACTCCCAAAAGCACTCGAGATTCATAACCTTATATGAAATGATTAACTTCCGCTAAGACACTTAATGAATCATACCACACAAACTTAAATTCAATGATCATAAAAACCGATTAAGCATTTTTACGAACACTAAGCATGCTAAAATAGAGGCCACCTATTTCATCAAGAAAAACAAACACCAAGAAGCATGAACTATGAATTAGAAGGCAAAACAACATCAATAATCAAATTCCACTATCAAATGAGCCACACAAGTCCCCTAAAACCAACTAAGAGAATTTAGCTAGACATAAGAAGAGAAATGACAATAGAAAAGATAATTGAATGCATAATTAAAGATACTAATAACCCAAATAGAGAAATCTTCAATTAAATCTTCAAAGCAATCCAAATCCAACCTCCAAACTTGATTACAATGATTAAACCCTAAAACAAACTTGAAAAGGAAACTTTGGGAAGGGGAAACTAAGCTATGGTGACGAATGATACGTTTTTGGGGCTAAATCCCCCTTTTATAGGGTACAAAAAGTGCTATTGAATGTTAAAAACGTAAAAAAGGCAAAATCATCAACTTTGGTGGAAAAACCGCCGAATCGACGGTCGGGGTACCCAAACCGGCGGTCTAGACCCCCAAATCGGCGGTCTGAGCCCTAGGTGCCGGGTAGACCCCCGGTTTGGATTATAACTTGCTTTCGAAAATAACTTTTTTCGGCGGTTTGTCTGGCGGTTCACCCGTGAATCCGGTTTAGCTAGCCAAACCGCCGATTTTCATCTTTGGGGAGCCGATTTTATGCTTTTCCTCCCTTCTGTCTGGTTTTTCACTTTTTCATCCCGATTCTTTGATTCTACTCTTCTTTGACCCTTTTATTCCGACTTTATCAACCCTTGGTTGACCTACACACATGCACAAACTCCACCAAACATCAATAAATCCAAAATATCAAAATCAATGCAAAACATATCACATTTAAATGCTAAAGCTTGGCAAAAGGTGAAGATAATCAAGCTTGCTAGCAAAATGAGTGTTTATCACAATCTTTCTCAATTGTTTCAGTAGTCTTCACGTTGAGAATTAGCCTCTCTTTATAGGAGGAGATGTCGAACTAGCCATTGGAAAGAATTGTTTGACCTCTGCTATGAAAGTGATGGGCTCTCCTCACAATTATGCAGACTTTCCTAAAATGGAAGCTGTGAACCTTGCTTTCGAACTGCAGGTCTTTCGTGTCAGCCCAAATAAGGAAATACCAATATGTCTTGCTTTCACGTGATCTTGTGCTATTTGAGTTTGAATTCTGCTCTAAGTCTTTGCTTCCGACTCCTTCTTACTTATGACTACCGCGGTTCTAAGCACAAGTGATGGGCTAACTGTGTCGCTCACGTTCCGGAGTCAACTGTGGTAGAGTCTGACTTGATCAGTTGGACTTTGGTCTCAGACTTCCTCTCAGTTCAAGTCCTGTAAAGATAAAATCTCTACGCTCAAACAATAAGCCTAACAAACAGACTCCAAGGCATATCAACTAGATTGAGGTCAGTTAGGTTTTGGTATAAATCAAAACCTTACTAATATTCCTAATAATATGTGTATTCAAATCATAAATTTTTAAATTCAAATATCAAATATTCGAATCGAATGATTGTCAAATCACACTTGGTGAAAATATAAATATTTGTATGATAGGTGAGTTCACTATTAGTATACTTAAATAAAGATAAAAGTACTGTATAATACACAAGCAATTTTACGAAGTTTAGAGTTAACACTACTACGTCCTCGTTGGGAGTCCACCCAACGCATTCAATAACCGTCGGATTCAAACCTCACAGTTTACAGGCACTGCTACGAGTTCCAAGCAACCTACAATCTGATTAATAATTTAGATAAGACTAATATCTGATTGTGGGTTTAGAGGGACCATGAATTATGAAAACAACTCAAATCCTAACACATCACAATGGGGATGTGGATTTTTCCAACAATGAATTTTGACTTGCGATAAGTCTCGAGATAGAGCTATACTAGGCTAGAACTAAGGGACAGTTGCTACTCTAGATTTGCAAGGAAGAGATAATATAAACTTTAGGATTTTTCCATCTAGAGATTTTTGTGTTGAAGTGCTTGAGCTCTTGTGTAATATCTGAATATTCTTCTTACTCCTCTCTTGCTGAAAGCCTTTACATATATGTGGAGATAAAAACTAGCCATTGGAAGACCATTTTACTCTAACGTTTGAATTTTTTCTTCATCCCCTTGATCATGTTTCTTAGCCATTTCAGGCAGCTGCATCATGCAGCCTTCGGTTGAGAAGAATGTTGTTGTCAGCCTAAATGGGGAAGTGCACCTTCCGTGCTTCTCATTCATCCATCTGCTTTGTACTCTTCTGAATTTGAATTGTGCCAACACCTTGGTTGGACTACATTATTCCGCACAACTTCGTAGTACATCTTTCAACTGAATACTCAGTTGGTAATAGTCAGTTGATCAACCGACTTTGACTGTATCTTCTTCTTGGAAGACTTTAGCTGAGTCTTCAAGTTCCCCCTCAGTTGAAGTTTTGTAAAGATAGAACTCTAATGTGCTCAAACAAACGAGTCTATCTAACTGAGTTGAGCAATCATCTACTCGGTTGGGATCAGTTGAATTTTAGAAGAAATCAAAACCATATACTTAGAATTTTAATGTTAAACTTATCCCAGAGAAACTACAGAGTAATATTATATTCATGTCCAACTATTGCAATAGAATATTTTATTTCGGTATTATATCATAAATTGAAATGTACATTTATTAGTGAAGGCGGAGATGTAAGGGCACTCGCAGCCGGGGGCTTGAGACGGCTCATTGTCAAGCCCCCGTCTCGAGCTCCGTCTCGTCCAACGTCACTGCCCAAATATGTTTTGAGGAGACATGAGAATCAATTAGCGACGCTGATCAAAAGGGTCAAGAATATTAGGGGCGAGTGACAGATCGGTTCAATGCCCTTTTTGACACCGACCTCAACTCATAGCAAATCAAGAGCTACTCCGATTTTCTCTCCAGAGAAGTGAAAGACTACAAAGTCGCTTACGACAAAGCGAACGCCACAAGAGTGAGCACTGCTTTTGACGACATGGTTAGAAAAAATACCCAGCTGTTATATTCTGCCAACTACAACATAAATTACTTCAAATAATTTAAGGCTTGGAAAAGTTTACGCAATTATCCTAAGATTTATTGCCCTTAAATTTCCTGATGGTCACTTCATAAAGAGGGCGAAGAGTACAACTAAAGGCAACAACTACACGACATCCTCGACCTACGGAGGTGGAAAATGCGACTCCCCGCCCTATGAGTCAAAAGGCAGCGAAGAAGGTGGCAAGGGCAGCGAATGGAAAAGGAAAGCAAATGTAGAGTGTCGTCTCAGATGCTATGATAATGTCGGACTCGACAAATGCTAATCTCATATCCATAGCCTCGGCAAAGAAAAATATGGCCGAGATAATGATGCACACTGCCCCAGTGGAGCAAAATACTATCGACATGAAAATTATCCAGAAGGATATGTCGAACATGTCGCCGGAGCAATTGCAAATCCATATGATGATGATTGCGGAGGTTAAGAAACGTGGGATAGGCGTAATTTTTTTAAGCATGTAAGTTTTATTTTAATTAAAATTATTATAATTTTTTTATTTCTATTTAAATTAAATGAAAAAATCAAATTTCAAAACTAGTTCTACTAAAATAATTCTCTATATATGATCCACTAAGATATCTCAAATATGGATGCTCTTATGTAAGCAGCGAAACCACTAGAGGAGGATGAGTGTGCGGAATGTGGTGGTTATATTTATCATAGTTACTCAAACAGAAACTCTTTTTGAGCGAAGGTCAAGTTCGCAATACTTAGTGCGATTTTTCAAAGACTTGTTGATGTAGTTAGTCAGTTAGTATTAAAACAAAAACTGAAATATTGAAGGTAAAAATAACACGAGTATTTTTACGTGGTTCAAAGATGAACTCCTACATCCATGACTAGCTTATCGGGCTAGTAATTCACTAGAGAACTTTACGTGTACTTTGCAAACGTTAGGATTTGGTCTGCGGACACCAAATAAGCCTGTACAGTTCGTTTTCAGGTACGAACAACACCTACAACTCTTTTGTGGGCAAGAGTAAAGTCTACCCTTAGTTTCCGGGTACTAAAGGACCTAGAAATTGGGGGTTGGGGTTTTCAACTTATGAAACATTTAACACTTTGCAGTCGAGGTTTGCTTCTAAGGTTTAGAGACTCTAACTTTACAGTGAATCTACTTAGGAATTACAAGGAAGGGAATTCTAGACTCAATTGAGAACAGGGGTTGTGAGAAACTAGAACAAAGAACAGGATGAGGTACGAACACTCAATTACTTGATCTTCGACTGAACTAACACGTCCTTGTTATTGTGCGAGAGAATTTGAATGCTTTCAATGCTTGAATGCTTGTGCGCTCTTGTAGTTTCGGTAGTCTTCTCGCAATGGTGAATGTCTCTATTTATAGAGAGATGAGGTCAAAAGAGTCGTTGGAAAGAGCCGTTTGACCTCTGCCATAAAGCATGATGCTTCACCTAATCTCTGCAAACTTTCCTAAAATGGTAACTCCGAAACTTGTTTTATGCATGTCTCTGCAGCCGGTCCATAAAAGGAAATTTACAGGTTGTCTTGTACTTTGAGCGGATTTGAAATTTGAATCCAAGTTCTTCTTTCTCCTTTGTCTTCCTCATCTTCTTTTTCTGAATTCTGGACGTGTGACTTCGACATAACTGATCAACATGCTTGAACTGCAAGGTTCAGTTTCGGAGTCGACCGACTAACTGAACTTGAACTTGAACTGCCTTTGGTCTTGAGCTGTCTTCTACAATTTAAACATGTAAAGATAAAATCCTTGTGCTCAAACAGTGAGCTCTAGCTACGAACAAACTGAATGCACATCTACTAAGTTGGGGTCAATTGAGTTTTGGTATAAATCAAAACATTTACTAATTTTCACAACACTAGTTATATATTAATAAACGAAAACGACTCTACATAAAAAAGAAAAAATTCTATGTGGCACCCACAAATAAATAACTAATTTATCATGTATTATTCATTGAAGTAAGTATCACCCTACATCATGGTTGAAGGGCCGGTTCCGTCTTAAAACCGTGGAGGGTAGACGGGTTGATTATAGAACCGTGGGGATAATATCCTACTCCCTCCGACTCACTCATATTGTCATCATTTCCTTATTTGGGTGTCCTACTCATATTGTCATCTTCCAAATAAGGAAAATTTTAATCCTTCAAAATTCTCTAAAAGTGATGGGGCCTATCCACTTTCTATATTTTTACCCTTATTATTAATCTCCGTGTCCAACAGTAACATGACAATTTCAGTAAATCGAATGGAGTATTATATTTTGCAGATAAATAATTTGGTCAAATAAATAATCAATTTTTCGTGTATTATTCATTAAAGTAAGTATCGTCATACATCATGATCGACGTGCCAGTTCCAACCTAGAACCATGGAGGGTAGATGACCGATTCCAAAATCATGGGGATAGATGAGCTGATTCCAAATCGACAGTTTAATTTTTTAAAAAAATTTTATGTTAATTTCATAATTTAGATGATTTAGCGTCACCTTATTTTATAGACACTCTTTAAAATTAATGTTCTTCTTTAAATTAATATGAGACACAGAGATATTTGTTGTCGAAATGATTCACTACCATTTTCATATGAAATCGACGTGGACAATCTATTTTAAAGTCTAATGTATTGTATCTAACTTATGTTATCACATATTACATTTTAATAATTCATTAGTTTCATTAAACGAAATTTTCTCATCGACGGGCTATACACTAGTTTTTTTTTTTAAATAATTCATTATATCGGAGACTTTTTTGACTGGGTTAATAGTAATGTAACTATATGCTACTCCCTCTGTCCAAGAAATGGTTGTCACTTTTGTCATTTAAGTCCGTCCACGAAATGGTTGTCATTATAGTAGTAGGACCCACATAATACATTATATTTTGACAAAAACTCTTGTACATGTTCTCCACCGTGCAGATGCCCCGACCCGACCCGACCCGGTTGACCCGGGTCAACCTCCTTTGACCAGATTTTTTTTTGCAGTTTTTTTTTTAATTTCATTTTTTTTACCCCTTCTTTTTGTTTGCCGTTTCTTCTATGGTCAAGATTCTAGCGAGGGGTGTCACAGCCCCAAAATCCCGAGGGACGGCAGAAGCCGGGGTGTGACTGGGGTTGGATTAAAGAAGCGGGGAAGAAGGGGGCTAACTGACTAAACATATATGAATAAGACATCATTAAACATTTATAAGACTTGGATATTAATAAGAAAGAGTTAATCCCTAAGGATTACTCGACAAGAGTACAAAAGATGAAAACTAAGTTCAAAAAATATAGACTTAGGCTACTGAGAAATTGTTTCAAAATACATCTCAAAAGAAATACAGAGCTTGACAGCGGAAGGGTTCTACTAAGCATCTTATCCTTAAACTCAATATCAACCGTCGCCGCTCACCGTCGCTTCAACCTGCACATTTAGAAAGCAATGCAGGGCTAAGTACAAAGGTACTTAGTGGGCACGATGCCGAAAATATACTTATAAATATAGATAAAATGGCATATTATAAATGTAGCACATCGGAGTTTTGTTGAAAGAATCCGTGTCTACTAAACATTTTCTGACTTTTTCTCATAAATCACTTGGCCAAGTATTTTTAGGTATGCTATGTTCAATCTTGACCCAAACTAATTCACCGTGGTAGGTACCCCTCAACAGGATATCACATACACCACAGGTTACAAAGTGCACTAACTCTGGAAAGCACTTAGCAGCTAACTCAGAGCCGATCGTTAGTTAATCTAAAATAGACTAACTCTAAATCTGGAAAACACGTATGTTGACTCAGATAGGTACAAGAGAACTCACATAAAAACATAAAACAGTTCATGCCATATTATCATTTTGAAAACACATATATCAAAGCGATAAAGAAAGATTTTCCGAGCATTGCTCGTTTTATTTGTATATAAAAGCCCACCTTAATTTACAGAACTTAAAGCAAAACTTCCAACTTTGGATCTTCCGTCCTTTCTCTATAGTTGGCTTCCTCCTTCATCGTAAAAAATAAACATACTTACAAACGGATCGAAGCAGATAATCGATTAAAGAGAATCGAAGAAGGTTTTAGTTGTTTCATTCTTTTAGGCATTAGCACGCTTACTAGATTTGTTTTACTTAAACGGGAAACGAGAATCATACCATTCTCGTTTAGAACTCGGAAGATCTCATACTCGACTCTCGGGTCAGTAGAGAAGGTTGTTGATGTCTTAATACGTCTTTAAAGATTAAAAGAAACTAAGTTGAAAAGAATCAACTTAGGCGATTTACGTTTTAGTTCATTTCACGACTTATAAAAATTCCTCGTTTATTACTTCTTTAATAAAAGGATAAAAGATACGATCTCGACTAGTTTCCATCATTAAAGGTCTTGTCCTTGACTCTAGGGTCAGTAGGTAGGTATTCGTTAGATAAAAATGGCTTAAACGATTGAAAGAAGTTAAGTTGTGAACTAAACAACTTAGAAAACACGAAACTGAAATTTCACTGTACAGTCCAGTAACTCTGGAGGCTGTCCAGATCAGAGGACTTGGAAACAGGGGGTGAGCCCTGTACCGCTAGAAAGCTTAGGAAGTCTAGTTCGCGCTCCAATTTACGGATCACAAATCCGATAAACGAGCTGGAAGTTATTACAGTTTCCGGAGAGGGTCGCAAAACTGCCGTGAAAACCCTAATTGTTTGAAGGTTCGACGTATAACGTCTTAGGTTCGTTCTAAACTCTCGTATTCAATTTTTTTAGAAACTGGTCTCTCAAGGCAGTCATCACGTACCTCCGTACGTGACAAACTCCTTCTCAACTCGTTCAAAAGCTCGGCGTTCTAACGTCTTATTTCAACTATCAAGTACTAAACCAATCAAAGAAAATTCCAACGCGTACTAGTTCTCGATTATAACTATAATCCATATTATTTCAACTCGAATGCTTATGACATCAACTAGAAAGATGTTCTAAATTTCATTATAAACAATAATATCAACTTAGAATTCTCATCCGGCTTCTCGACTATTAGTTACAACTAGATATTCGTCTCTTACGCGATTTTTAAAAGTTGTCGGTTTTTGTTCAAATTTTACGACGTTAATCTACGTCTAATATGAATCATTTTCATGCATGCTAACATATCTTATCATCATTATAAATCAGTTTATAAGGTGATTTTAGTCTCTTACATTCCATTAAACATTTTTAGGAAATTTCCAATTAACTTCTATTATCAACTAATATGATTTGCAACATAATCAACTAACAAATCATCATTTATATTAAACATGTATAAACTCCTAATTATCTTATAAATTTTCTGATTTCATACATACTTTGAGGGGATGATTTTCTTCTCAAATTAACAACATTTATTTACTAGTCAAACTATTATAACAACTATTAATCACTTGCAATTCCAAAAACAACTAACATGCAAAAATTCCTAATTTCATACTTCAAAACCCTAATTGAATTTCATAACAACATAGGGTTTTCAATCCCTTTTCATTCCAAACACTAATTAAACCTCTACTAATCATGAATCCATGATCAAAAGAAGAAAAACAAAAATCCTACAATTTTCCCAAAAAATTCTGCATTAACATAGATGTTAGGTTTCTTGTTTTTGTTCCATTTTAATCCATAATTATCATATCTAACATATCTAATTTCATCATTCTAAGCTCAAACTATCTATTCCAAACTTCCCAAAATTCGATCAAGAAGAAAAGAAGGGAAAAAGAAAAAGGATTGGATAGGATTAAAGAGGATCATCATACCTTGAAAAATAAGGAAAGAAGTATGGTGTTTGAATGGATGATTGAGGACTTGTGTTCTTTCTTCAAGCTTTGAAGGGTCTTCAATGGAGTATGGATGATGAAGAAGATGAAGTTTGAGGGATGGGAGAGAGAGAGTTGCCGAGAGAGAGATAGGGAGAGAGAGAGAAATGGCTTGATCAAGTGTATTGTTATGATGAAAGGTTGAATTTGTGTGTAAAGTGTAGACTTAGGTATCATGTATTTAGGAAGTAATAACATGCATGTTCCCCACTAAACATGGTGAGGTGGCGGCTGCCATGCAGAATTTTTAGAGGTTTTACGGGTTTTTCCGGTGCGATCCGACGTTACGGGAAAACGAACGACGAAAAACGTTGTTCGGTACAAAAATCGTCGCGATTCGAGTTGACTTACAAATTCTAACGTATGACTTAATTAGAAAATAAATTTATAAAATTTATTTTGACAAAAACTCGGGACGACAAGTCCGAGTTTCGTCCGGAAAAACGTAAAAACAAACTTTCCCGGCGTGTTCGTATCGCAATTTCGTGATTGTAAAATTAGATGGTTTTCCGTTCTTAGTTTACGAACTAAAAACTTTTCGTACGTGCTAACCCTAAATACCGTAGACGTCTAGCTGACTTCTGTAATTTATTTTTAATAACGGATTCGACCGTTAGCCTTAGAATTCAAAAATTGTAAACTTAGGCGTGCAAAGTCATTATTTAATTAACTTTAAAAATTTTAGAACGTAAGGATTTTCCGGGGTATTACAAGGGGAGCCGAAGGTCTCGGAGCGAGCTGAAAAACTCCAAATAATTGCCTGCCGATTATCCTTATTTTAGTAATCGGAGCGAAGACGGAGCCGTAAAATCGAAGCCGAAGGCTCCGTTGGGAAAACAAATCTGGAAATTAAAAAAAAAACTAGAAATTAAAAAAAAAATAGTGGGGCGCGTGAGGCCCACGCGCGGGCGGGGCGGGCGCGTGAGCGGATCGCGGCCCATTTGCACGGTACATAAGTCTGTACTGGAGACTTACTCTTATATTTAACCTTATATTTCTCACTATTTCAATCACATTTATTGTGGGACCTTTACTCCACTCACAATAATACTCACTATTATCACTATTACCTATTATTTTCATGAAACTCGTGTCGTCCACAATGTGTCAACAATTCGTGAACAGATGAAGTATTATTCTTCATAATAAAGCATGCCTTAAGACTAGAATGAGAAATTAAGTGGTTGAAAATGCTGTGGTGTCTACACAAAATTGAAGTCAGGATTGGCGGATAGGTTTGTAGTAACTACAAAAATTCAAATTGCCTACAAAGTGCACTCAATTCAGCTTCAACTAATAACAATTAACAACTCAAATATCTGGAATTATGACATTAATTTAATAATTAATTCAAAGACGGCTCCTACCAGAGCAGTACTACAGTACGACCAAACTTAAGAATAGTTGACTCTCCAATTAAATAAACCCGTATTCTAATCTGTGTAAGTAAGTAGTTTTCTTTAATTAATTAATCAAATGAAAAAAAAAAAACTCAAATCCGCCACGTGGCGTCACGAACTTGTCAGCACACATAATTAAAACTAAAAAAACCTCCTCACTTGTCATTTGACGTTTTATTCATTTCCAGTCCACAGCCAGAATAACCACACGCGCCGCCGCACGCGCCCAAGAATTCTTCGATATGGCTATGGCGAGTTCCATCTGCTACGCCGGACCGCTTTCCATCAAGGCCTCCTCAAAGCAACCATCCGTACAATCACCTGGATTGGGACCTTGCGCAGCGCGAAGCTTGCAGCTTCCATCTTTGAAATTCGCGGCGAGACCATCTTCCTCGCCCTTTCCGGCGGTGGTAGCTGCCGCTGCGAGCACGGTTGGAGTTGAGCCTCAGTCGGAAGCTGCAGCTCAGGCGAAGGTTCTGCCCTTCCGCGTAGGACACGGGTTTGACCTTCATAGGCTCGAGCCAGGGTACCCCCTCATCATCGGCGGGATCAATATTCCTCATGATCGAGGCTGCGAAGCTCACTCCGACGGTAATCTCGCTCTTCACTCTCTCACTCACACTCACAGACTCATTTATCCAGTGTATTGGGATTATACTTGTGTTTGTGATTGAAGCCCCAATTTCAGATGTACAATTACTTTAATTAGTTAGGGTTTTGTTATCTTTATTCAACTTTTCCCTTCTTTAATTCAACCTTGAGTCCTTATGTAAACTCAGGCATATTATTTATCTTCTTTAAGTTTCTTATTGTTTCTGTTTCGTATTTTATATAGTCTTGATCTGTAAATATCATCTGTATGATGCTCTAATGTTATTCCATTTACATGACATGAGGTGATTGAAGGCAATACAGGATATAAATAAAATCATGATAATTGATATAAAGTGGACTTATTATGTGAATCTTTGCAACTGCTAAAGGTATTATTTTCCATGATTTTAGGCGATGTATTGCTGCACTGTGTGGTTGATGCAATATTGGGGGCGCTTGGGCTCCCGGATATCGGGCAGATATTTCCAGACACAGATCCTAAGTGGAAAGGAGCAGCGTCCTGTGTTTTTGTCAAAGAAGCAGTGAGTTCTCTCTATTCTTATCTTAATATGATTATTGTTCATCTCTAGATGCGTTTAGTTGTAGATGCCATTCTCTATTTTTTCGTGCTATAACCGTGTGAATTATACAATAAAATATATCTACGAGATTGAAATAATGCGAAAGAAACAGGGGCAGGCTACTTCAAATTCTTGTTGTTTTTGTTGCAACTTCTAATGTCACTGATTTAGTAATATTTGCGTGTAATGGATTATGGTTTGTTTCTATCAGAATCACGTACACAGATGTGGAAGAACCCTAAAAAAATTATTTCAAAGGATTTAGTTACAAATAGCATGACAAAAGTGATGACTCACCCTTATTTGGAGGAACATTGTTTTTCTTCTACGAGTCATCATATATATGCTCATCCTCACATACACCTCTATATTGATGCTCAGCGTAGCAGAATGCGAAATGTTGTTGCTATATTCATGAAAATTGTTCGGGTGCATGTTTGAAAAAACGAATTAATTTTGTTATGTTTTGAGATTGGAACAGCATCCACATGTTCTGTAGAGTATTCTCGAGTCTAAACTTGCTATTGTTTTAGTTCTTAATTGGGGTAGTTTTGGATACCATTTTGACATTACCATTGGAGAAGGCCTTAGGATAGTTGTAGGTCATTGCATTTATTACTTATAGCACTATATTTTTCTAAATCATGTTAGGTTCGGCTAATGCATGAGGCGGGCTACGAACTTGGGAATTTAGATGCTACATTGATTCTCCAAAGACCAAAACTGAGCCCTCACAAGGAGGCTATAAGGGCGAATTTGTGCAAGCTACTTGGCGCAGACCCTTCGACCGTGAATCTCAAGGCGAAAACTCATGAGAAGGTGGACAGTCTTGGGGAGAACCGGAGTATAGCAGCACATACAGTTGTTCTCCTTTTTAGGAAGTAATACATGCTTTGGCTTATATGGGAACACATAAAATGTATTGATTGTATTTACATTAATAGCTTTACAGAATAAACTCGTCTTATAGATGCAATGACGTCGTTTTGTAGTTACACCCGATGAACAGAGGAAATCAATCGTCCTGGAACAAGACTTGAAGCTTCTGTTTTTCATATATACTTCGTGTCCTGGATTCAATGATAAATTATGGTTGTAAATAGTAATAAGCTGTTATGTTGAGGAAGAGGGAAAATAAAATGATCATTGGGCGGAAGAGAACCAAATGTAAGGCTACAAAATTTTGAAGATAATACTTTTCGTAATAGATATTTCGTCTTGAAACTCCGGAGCCCATTATCATAATCCAGTAGTTTGTAGCTACAATTATCTTACCCAAACCCCCGGTTTAAAAATAAGAGAATATATATTTATATAGCCACAATGAGTATTAAAATATAATATTTGATCTACGCTCTTTGTAGTTATAAATTTTGGTTATTATTTGTAATTTGGGACTGATTTATCCTTAATGAACTGCGAAGCGGGTTGGGGTAAACACGCGAGCCAGGCTTCGGGTATACACGCGGGTCGAGTCAGTTTGTTGGCGAATTTGGCTTTGACACTTTTTAGGTCTCGTTCGGGCTATTTGTACCAAATTGCGAAAAAATTTAGATTTATCAATGTTAAAAAAAATATATATTTTATTTAATAATATTCAGGTTGATTTTGTGATGATATTTTTTATGTTGAATTTTATTATTTTTATTTTTTGGTACAATCGGGACGAATGGTATAAATAGTTTGAAGTCAAACTATGATTGCACTGTGGTACTTTTGACACGAATTAGTTTCAATTATGCCAAGATGTTGGTACATTTGGCACGAACGGAATCTATTTTTGTGCCACAAATCGAACAGCAAACCCCAGATTTTATCGGTTTGAACACTATCTTCCTTCTCCCTCAGCCCAACTTGGTCGTCATCATGGGAGGCAGCTACCCCAGATCTGAGTTGTTGCTACTATTCGCGATCAGGAGATTGAGTAGATCCGAGAACGACGATGGGCAGCTTCTACGCACAAAGCGCCGTCGTTGTTGGGTGCCTTTGCGCCTCCGTCTGCATGCCACCGCAGCTAGCCCACCACTTCCTTCGTCGTCAGAAACGCAAGGGTAATTTCATCACAAATTGCAAATATTGACTATAATTTGTAAGCATAAAGATTATGGATCAATTTGCCTTGCGTGGTTTACAGGCTACTGCACAAGGACGAGGGTTTACCCAGTACGCACCAAAGGTAGCCGCTGAGGGTTCCCACGAATTATAAAAAAAAAAAATTATGGATCAAATATTATATTTTAATGCTTATTATGAATATTTCAAATTATATCTCTAAAAATAATGTGGAGACTAGACATACTATAGTCTGGGCTCATAATTTAGGGTTCAACATTATCACGTGGAAGACCAAAAGTTATCGTGGAATTTTCATATTATTTTGTGGACTTATGTGAAATGTATATATTCTACCTAAGCATCAAAACCTCAATTTGATGTCTACTAGTCTAGAGGTGGGAAAAAAATATTTAAAAAAAAAAAAAAAAAAACTTAGAAAGAACACTCTAAATTTTTTTCTTAAAAAAAATGCAAAAATAAATAAAGCAATAAATTATGTATGCGGCCTGTATCTGCAGCAAATTTTGAAGGTCGGGCCATTTTCACAATTGGACCCAAAAAAGTCAGATTATACACTACAATTTCTCTGAAGTCTATAAGCAGCCAAAATAACGCGATTATTAGACAAAATTATATTTCCTCATTTATAAGACTATCTGCAACCGGTCTCGAGCAAGGGTGCTCGAGCCGGCATCGAGCAGGGGGGGCTCGAGACGTCTGCGTGGCGGAGGGGAAGAGCTCGAGCTGGCGCGTGTGGCCACGCGCTCAACAAAATTAAAAAAAAAAAAAACGTTCGGTGCGTGTAATAGACGTGCCAACGTTAAAATTTTTAAATGCAACGGACAATTTTATCCAGCAACGGCTATTTTGCTGGTTTTTTTCTTTTTTATTTTATTTTATTTTATTTATTTTACCTATAAATACCCATTTCATCTCCCTCATTTTCACACCTCTCATTCCTTTCATCTCTCAATTTTTTTTCATCTCCTTAATTTCTCCAACAAATTCATCCCCAAAAAAAATTATGGATCCCAACAATCCATACAACTGGTTCGGCGACAATGCCGACGACATGAACTATTTCACGAGGGCAGGGCTTGATTCAATCAACCTCAACACTCCGGCCTCCGCAGAATCCTACCCGTCGTTCTCCGCCGACGCCAATAGTCCAGCGACAAACACAGAGGATCGCCTCATTGTGGCACCGCCGCCGTCCCAGCCTGCTGCCGGAGGAAGAAAAAAGAAGGGGAAGGGCAAAGCCATCGCCACCTCTGCCGCCGCTGCCGACAAAGATGACTCGGAACCCGTCCGGGCGAAGAGGCACAACTACACCGACGAACAAGCCAGCTACATGGCACATATTTGGGTGGAGGAGACCTGCAACTCCATCGTCGGATGCGACCAGTCCGGCGAGAGATATTGGGGCGCTATCCAAGAGCGCTTCAATAAGAAGTTCAACTTGGAGCTCAACAAGAAAACCGTTAAGAGCTTCTTCGGCCGCATCCAGACTGCCGTTAAAGCCTGGATTAGCGCTTTCCAGAAAGACTGACGGGTATGTGATTGCCCAGGCCCAAGCCATCTACCAGTCAAATACCCAGGGACGTGCAATCTGCTATTTCACAGCCTAGGACATTCTCAAAGACAACCCGAAGTTCGTACTCGCCAATTTCCCAGACGTACCGCCCATGAAGAGGACGAAGACTACGACGGAGGGCAACAACACTTCTTCTCAGTCCCAGCCGTCTGCAGAGGAGGCCCAGTCCACCGAAGGAGAAAGCGCGCCTCCCCAACCGGAGGGTCGAGATGCGGCAAGGGCCAGGGCAAGGTCCAAAGGAAAGAAGCCGGTAGAGGGCTCGCCCCAGTTCGAATCCGTCATGGGTCGATATGGCGATCGATTTATCCAGTTCGCCGAGGCCAAGCATGAGATCGCGGTGGCGTTGCGTGAATCAGCTCGAGCAAAGCTGGAAAATGCACGCATCCGGGCCGAATATGTTCAGCAGAGACGTGATGCGACCGACTTGGAAGTTGTCTCTAGGGACACGAGATTTATGACGTCGGAGCAGCAGGAAGTTCACCGGAAGATGGTGGAGGAGGTGAAGCAACGTCGGGGGTGGGCGTAGTTTTATTCGTCGGATGTAGTGTTTTTTTATCAATTACTGTATTTTAATTTATGTAAAATTTTCCAATTTTCAAATATTAATGGAAAATTCCTATTTTAATTAGTGTATTTTAATTTATTTACAAATAGATGAATTAATTTAATAAATGAAAATGGGAAATTGTTTAATATTAAAGATAGAGCACCCTTAGAGCACCTTTGGGTTGCAGGGGTAGAGTGCTCTAAGGGTGCTCTAAGGGTTGCAGATAGCCTAAGTACTAGCGAAAAATTACGTACGTTATAACCTATCATTTTACATATTACTGTATAATATGTTTAAATTAATACTCGATTAATTGATAATATTTCTTAAGTGCCAACTGTATTATTGTCTTTTAAATTTTTAACTCGATAAACTAATAATTTCTATAATATAATAATTTTCTCCAATCCCCAACTATATTACCATACGTGTGAAATTTACATATGTATGTGTGAAAACTAGTTCCTCCAACTCAAAATAATTTATTTGTTTTTTTAAATCATTTATTTGTTAATTATTATAATTATTATTATTTGTTAAGTTTTGTTAATTCCTCTTATTCACGTGAAGCCTCTAGATAATATAATACTACAATTAAGTAAATTATTTATTTATAACAAGTTGAATCAGACTTCTCTAGCTACTTAGGATAAAATACGAACATATAATTCGACACTTAATTCGGATTAAGTGAAAAGGAAAAAGGTTAACTTATCATCTCACTTAATTTTCTTTTTTAAGATAAGTATTAGAATTTTTTTAGTGGAGTCTATAATTAGGATTCTTCAAGTAATAATATAAATTTACATTATTATCCTTAAAATAAATATAATAAGAACGATATATAGGTAAATCAAATTTTGTAAGAATCCGTTCTTTTATAATAGGTATAGATTTACAGTAGTTAGTAATGCATCTATATGATATTCACTTTTTTTTAATCATGGAATGATTAAAAACTCAACCAAATGTGCAGATATTCATCTTTCTGATATTCACTATAAGATGAAGCAAACGTGCAGTAGCTCTGGAACCGTAGGATAATTGTTTAAGTTTTAGTTTTGAATTAAATTCGAATAAGTGAAATCAATCACATACTTTTTCGATAAGTGTAATTTGGAGAGAGTGATATATATTTTAATAAATAAAGGCGAGTGAGTCACAGTAAGAAAAGTAAATGTGCTAATTTTAGTAGAATAAAGGAGAGTGAGTGAGAATGAGGAAAATAAAAAGGTAATATATTAAATAGGGTCATTTCCATTTATGCAAAAATCACACTTATTATGGATAACTCAGAAATAAAATAAGGTTACATTTATCGTAGCCAAAGAAAGTATTTATTATTGAGAATAATTGTTAAATAATTGTTTTTAAAAGCATGGCTTTGTCACACCATCCACTCTCTAGCAGACTACCAGCGAAATTCTGTTTATTTATTTATGACACAATACAAAATTAAAATAAAATAAAGATTTTTTTAGAGTATCACAATGAGGTATGAATAGTTAATTGAATAAATCACTACATTACCATATAGGTAGGACCTTTACGCCATATAAAGGTGAGATCGATACACCATCATACATGGTGGGGCAACTACACCGCATCCAAATCGGATCGAACCCAAAACCTCTCACTAAGAAAAAACTTGTGGTGGCTCAACTAACCAATTAAGTTAGGCCTCATCAGCTAAAAGATTCTATACTAATCGTAAAATTTGCAGCACTAATTTTCGTAAATAATAAATAGGATGTTAGGTTAGCAATTTGTTTCGTTTCTTATTGACTGCTGAGATAAAATTAAGAGCATCCACAGCGGGATATCGAGCGCCGCTCGACCCCGCCTCGCTTGACCCAGGCGGTGTCAACACCGCTGTGGTGTGCTCGACTTTGGGTGGGTCGAAGAGGATGTCGATGGTGGTGTTGATTTATCGACACCACCATCAACTTCGAGTTGGCAGCAACATGGGGACACGTGGCGTGTTTCCATTGGTCGCTGCTATTTTTTTTTTCTGATTAAAAAAAATTAAAAAATGTGTGCAACGGCTACTCCAACGGGTATATCAATGGCTACATCACACAAATTCACTATATATACCCCTTCATCCAATTCACACACCACACCAAATTCTAATCTTCATTCACTCATTCACACAAATTCAAAAAAAATCACTCTTTTTTTCCTACAAAAAAATAATGAATTAGCCGGGTGCGAGCTTCAATCATGAAGAGGAGGAGGAGCGTCGCCGTCGACGTATCGAGTTGGCTCAGTGAGCCATGAAGCTTTACCAACAAGCATACGGGTCTGTTTCGTCGGATGACGAACCGAATACGAGGACGTACCTGCACCGGAATCGTGAGGAGGCCGAACAACACCTTCAACAAGTTTATTTTGACGACCACCCTATATGGGGTGATGTTGTAATCCGCCGGCGGTTTCGAATGAGCGAGGGCCTGTTCTTGAGAATAGCTCAAACTCTTGAGGCTCGGGAGCATTATTTTCAGCAACACCCGGATGCCACTAGAAGATTGGGGTTTCACGTCTTTGTGAAGTGCGACGTTGCTCTAAGGCAACTCGCCAATGGTGGAACAACCGATTAGTACGACGAATATCTGCACTGTGGAGATACAACGGGCAATCAGATCCTGAAGAATTTCTGTCGGGCCATCAGATCTGCTTTCGGTGACTACTATTTGAGGCGGCCAAACGAGGCTGACATTGCCAGGATCACTGCATTGCACGAGAGGACGCACGGCTTTCCCGGGATGCTTGGAAGCATCAACTGTATGCACTGGGCATGGAAGAATTGTCCATCGTCTAGGAGAGGAATTTACATTGGACGACATCATCATCCAACACTCATCCTTGAAGCTGTCGCCTCCCAAGATTTATGGATTTAACATGCTTTTTTTAGTGTTGCCGACTCTCTAAACGACATCAATGTGCTCAATCAGTCCCCCCTCTTCAGCGACGTCCTCAATGGGAGAGCACCGTCAACTGAATTCACTGCAAACGGCCGCCCCGCACCACATGAGATATTATCTCGCCGACGACATCTATCTGAAGTGGGCCTCTTTCGTGAAGACGCTCGATGCGTCAACAGATCCGAAGAGAGCTCGATTCGCTCGGATGCAAGAAGTTGCGCGTAAAGACGTTGAACGAGCTTTCGGCGTCCTCCAAGCTCGTTGGGCAATTATATAGGGCCCTGCTTGCTTGTGGTATCGAGAACATTTATGTGACGCCATGTATGCTTGCATCATTTTGAATAACATGATCATTAAAGATGAAAGACCTAGAGCAACTCAATTTAATGCTGAAACAAGCGAACGGGACGAAAGTCAAGTGAACTGGGCACTAGTCAATCAAGATTTGCCAATGCCACTCCACCAATATATTGAGAGACAAGCTCAGATTCATGATGCACGTGCCCACGACCGCCTTATGGACGATATGAATGAAGAGATTTGGACATGTTTCGGTCCACTCCGCGAGTAATTCTTGTGCTTATTTTTTATTTCTTAATTATTGTATCTTTTTTTTACTATTTGTATTTTTTTCTTAGTTATTTTTAAATTCAATAAAATTATCGTTTATTAATTTTTGAATTTAATTAAGTATTTTTTTATAATATTTATTACAAATAAAAAAATAATAATAAAATAAAATCTATTCAATCATTGCTAATGATTATAGACCCGGGTCTTACTGAACCCCACCATTGTGAAAAATAGAACCTAGGTCTTACTCAATACCAGCAATCATTGAAATCACACTTCCCGGCGATAGACCTAAGGTCTAACAAGACCCCATTGTGGATGCTCTAAGCAGTTTGACCACAAATATATTTATTCAAAACTAAGATGTATTATATAGTTATTTTTTATTTAACGGAGATGCATATAGTACTTAAATTGATTATATATATAGTAAGTGTTTCATATCATTCTTGTTAACCTAACTCAGTTTGCATTAAAATTAAATATATGGTAAAAAGTTTTATATCATTCTTGTTAAGCTAACTCAGTTTGCATCACTTTAAAGGGACAACTCATTATATTATTGTTGGGAAAATTGGTAATGTTTTTAATTTATACTAAAACTCAACTGATCTCAATTGAGTAGATGTATCTTAGTATTTTTGTAGTTAGAGCTCACTGTTTGAGCGTAATGGTTTTATCTTTACATGACTCGAACTGAAGAGACAACTGAAGAGCAAGTTCGCACTGATCAAGTCAGAAGATTAAGTTGACTCGTTAACTACATTGTTGTGCTCAGAACCGTAGCTGTCACAAGTAAGAAGGTGTTTGAACAGAAGACTTGGATTTGAATTCAAATTCAAATAGCACAAGATCACGTGAAAGCAAGACTATATACTACCTCCGGTCCCCAAGTCTTTTCCTATCTTTCCTTTTTTGGATGGTCCCCAAATTTCTTCCTAGCTACTTTTGGACACTACCCCATAATAAATTATTATCTCTTACCCTTACTTTATCAACTTATTTACCTAAAATACCACATGTGGCCCACCACTATCTCAATTAATTAATATATCACTACCCTTTATGTGGAACCCTTTCTCCACTCACAACAAATTCAATCACTTTTTCTCTACTCACAACTAACTTAACAACCTTTTCCTTAATATCCGTGCCACTCCCTCATTGGAAAAGACTTGGGGACCGGAGGTAGTATTTTCTTATTGGAGCCGATAATGAAGACATGCTCAAAAGCAAGGTTCACAGTTACCATTTTAGGAAAGTCTGCAAAACTGAGAGAGGAACCTATCACTTTCATGGCAGAGGTCAAATGGCTCTTTCCAATGGCTAGTTCGACATCTCCACCTATAAATCGAGGCTCTCCTTCAACGTGAAGATGACTATAACTACTGTGATTAAATCCCACGAAAAGATTGAAGCTTTCAAGCAAGAAGAATTTCTCCCAAGCTTTCTAAGCATTCTCACTCCGATAGAGTTAGAGTCATCAGTCTTAGAATAGAAATCTCTACTTCTTGTGTTGTAGGTTTCTAATTTGATGAAAAAACCTTCACCAATTGAGTTGTAATCAAAGAATAGGCCTAGTCTGAACCCGCAATCAGACTATCTAGGTCTTGTTGAGCCCGCAAATCAACTGTGTAAGGTTGCTTGGAACTCGAAATCCAAGTTGTTATGTTTGAGGTGTACGCGTAAACATCTTAGTTGATTACCAGCAAGCGCGCAGCTGGTCGTAGGCGTAGGAGTAGCTCTCCGAACCACATAAAAACTTTTGTGTTTTTAGATACTGCTTTCAGTTACTGTTTTATTAACTAACTGTTAACTAACTCCATCATACAAAGAGTTTCGCGAACATGACCTTCGCTAAAAGAAATTTCAGTTATAACGAGTTAAACCAATTTACACCACATTCCCCACCGCTTTTAAAACCTTAGTTCGTGCATACAATTGACCTTTAGTCAAAAGAGCCAACTGTACACCGCATTGTGCCACCACTCCGACTAAGTTTCACAGTTGTTGAGTAATCGAAGTCAAAACCTTAAAATGAATTGACTTTTTTAATTAAAATTAGATCGATTCTATTTCATAATATTCCAATTCAAAAAAATTAAAATAAATTACGCATTACTTCGGTACTTCATACTATAATGAAAATAAAAGTATAAAAATTAAAAATTCCAAAGAAATTGTTCTATACTATAATCATTTGTCCCGTGTAATCTCTTTTTTTTCCGCCTAAAATCTCTTTTTTTTGGTACGTCCCACGAGACGAAACACGATCAGTTCCTAAATTAGTTGAATTATCTTATGATTATATTTCTCTCTCATAAATCATCATATCCTACATTAGTGGGATTATTTCACGATTTTATCAGATTATTATATTTAAAGAAATAAGCCTTTTTATTTCAATAATTATATTACGATTATATTAGATTGTATTTTTTTCAACTTTGTATCCTTCAATTATATTAGAGTATATTGTTGTCAAATTTATATCCTTTGATTATATACGTTTATATTCGGTTAAAGAAACAATAACTTCTGTCAAAAAACTTATTCAATTAATTGTTTTAAATTTTTCACCAACGACGTGGTGGATTCAATATTCGGTTAAATCCCACCTGATTAAATTCCGCCGACCACAATATTTCGAATGATAATAATCCAACACCAAATAAGAATTAAACGATGATGATCAAGAGCAAACACACAACAATTTTGAAGAGGCTGAAAAAGAAACCCTAGAAATTGAATAAACAAATCTCGATCAAGAGTACGATGAGTTAGTTGTTGAAGGCTTTTAAGTTAGCATGATTTATGAGAGTAAGGATCATCTTAAAGAAGCTTATAAAGCGTTCGGTAAGATTAAGAGTTTTGGTATGATCATCCGAAAATGAAGGTATATATATAACTATGTTATCATTTCATGTGATCAGGTTTTAAAGGGTGATAACGAAAAGAGATCAACCGAAAGAGTGGATTGTCAAGCCCGTATTAGAGCCAATAAAGAAGAGAATGGTTATAGGAGGGTGAACTAAGTAGAGTTGGCGCTCAATCAGAGTTGGATCTGGATATGTCACAATTCATGGTTGGTCATAAAATAATGACAATTGGCTAGAAGAATGTTGATATTTCTCGCATATTAGTGTGCAAAAATATTAGATGGCTACAAGTTGAAGCTAGCGGCCTTGTAACTTTAGGTTGCTCGAGGGCACATATAGCAGATTTCATCGATGTAACAAGAATATTGAAGACTCGATAATGGAGATGTGTTTGCAAACCATAATCTTTTCTTGAGGTTGCAACTGAAATATCCAAACTTCTTTTATTTGAGAGATATTGATAATGATTGTAGGTTTCACAATGTCAGTGGGTTCATTCACGAAGTAGAGTGTATGAAGATTTTCATGACGTTCCCAGCTTAAGCATGACGTTGCATTTCCAACTGCGGTGGGCGTTAATCATCACTATCAATCTATCGAATTAGGTTGCACACTATTAATGCACGACAAGCCAAAATCTCTCAAGTGGTTTTTCACTAATTGGTTGCAAGCTATGAAAGGGGTGTAACCTACAACAATACTAACTACTCAGTGTGACAATATTAAGAATGCTTTAAAATAAGTTATGCCAAATACCATCCACTCTTATTGTATTTGGCATACAAGTTTTCTGAGAAGTTCAAACTGATTGTAGATTATAACAAGATGGTACTGCATTAAAGTCTATGCTATGTGACAGCCTGAGCATTACCGAATTTGAATGAATGTGGGACAAATCCTTACTGAATATAGGATGAGCACGAATAGGTGTCTCGAAGACATCTATGATGTAAGCGAACATTGGCTGTCAATATTCCCTGATGAGTCCATACTTTGTGTGCATTTTGTGTGTGTTTAAGGTATCTAGATCGAGTCTTTGTCTAGTTTTTTGTGTCTTTTCATGTCTGGGAGGGCACAACTTGGACAATTGGTGCGTTTGGGCAAAGCAGGTGCATTTGGGCAACACATTGATGTATTCCGTAAAAAAAGCGAAGGTTGTAGATACGAGGCATTGAGCAGCTGAAGAAACTCTAGTTGAACAACATAATTAGCATCAAAAGCGTCGCAGCTCAGTGGAGTCGATATGCCCAATACGTGGACCTTGACCAAAGATAGTCCGTTGACCGTCCAGGGCTTGCATTTGGGTAACGGACGAATGCATCTTATCCAAAGAAGCAGATAAGGAAGGAAATCAACCGAGTCAACCCTTCCTTATCCATATCATGGCATCAAGCTATTTGGACATTTCCTCGATCTTTTTCTAAAGACCGGCTCGGCTTGGTCGATCCCTAGCTGATGAGTCAGCGGACCGTGAGGGTCTGGCGAACTTTGATCTGCCAGAGTCAGCTCGAAGCACCACCGACTTGGTCGCTAAGCTTTGCCCTGTTGAGTCTGGCTTCTGAAGCTTGGCTTGCTTCAGTCAGAGGATATCATACTCATTCGCCTTTAGCATGGAGAACAACTTCGCAGTCTTCATCAAATTGAGGTCACTCCGGTTTTGATGGACAACTCTGTAGACTGCCCAACCTTCGCCAAGCGCTGAGAATTTTTCCTTTCCTGATACTCTCTATGTTCATTATGATCTCCGTGAATTTCAGCTCCATTTTGTCGATGGATTCATCCGCGAGCTGAGCGAAGTTCTCGTACTTCTGATAAGCCAGGTTGAACTTGTTCTCCTTGATCTCGTCACAACCTTCATAGAGAGATGCTAAGGCATCCCACATCTCCTTTGCAGTATTGCATGAGATGATCTTCGGCAGGTAGGCTTTGCCGTCTGTGGACGAGATGACACTCTTTGCGATGTCATCGAGCAGAGCTATGCCTCTTTCTTCCTTGGTGTATCCCTCAGGATCTTTCAGCTCTATCTTCGTGGTCAGTGTTCCATCTCCTAGAGCAGTGGAGGGAACAGTGACTGACTGAGTCACTCAGATGGGACCGTCTATGATGGTCTCCCACATCCTGTGATGTCTGTCGGTTAGCGTCATCTTCAGTCAAAATTTCTATGTGGAGTAACGTCCACTGTAAACTCCGATAAGCTTCTAAGCAATGTCAGGTTCATGATTCTCGGACACCAACAGAGAGAAACAAGCAAATATGCCGCAGAATGCACTAAGGAGATTTTTAAAGATATTTTAGTTGACCACTGAAAAAACTCGCCTCACACCTAGTGAAACACAGTCAACAGTCTTTTGAACAATTGCTCTGATACCACTTGATAGTCCCGGTAACGAGTAACTGGTGTATGAGGAGGGGGGATACACTAGTAGCAATTTTTAAGTTAAAAACCTTTTTCTCTAAGTAAAACTGCTCAGTTCAATTTTCTCGACAACTGAGAAAGTCAGTTGGAGCTAATCACACAGTTAGGTGCACAACTGACTTCTTTGATTGAGGACTAGTATGTATTTAGACTGAGGTTAAAGAGTTTGGCAATACGGAAGTTGGTGAAAATTAAATTTGTTACTTTAAACTGAAATCTTTAAGGGGAAGGTCAAGTTCTTAAATACTTAGTGCAGTTTGTAAAGTAGTTTTTATGAAAGGTCAGTTGGTTAGAAAACTGAATGTACATACTGAAAATAAAGAACACAGTATTTTAATTTGGTTAAGATATTGACCTCCTACGTCCACAAATTCTTTTTCGAGGAAGTAATCCACTAGATAAGCATATGCATGCTTATCAAACGTTCCGCTTGGTTTACGGGCACCAAACAACCTAACCAGTTCGATTACGGGTTCAAACAAGACCTTACAACACTTTTGCGGGCAAGAGCACAACCTATTTTAAATTGTGGGTTCTAAGGGACCTAAACTCTTTGATTACGGATTCAAAGAAAACCTAAAGAGTGGGATTGGGTATTTTTCCAACTATGAAGCCTTCAACACTTAGAAAAGTGGAGACTTCTTTCTCAGGCTTAGAGGCTCGATCTTTTCAGTGAATCTGCTTAGATGCAACTAGATCTGGACTTTTAGACTCGATCAAAGAATAAGGTTCTGAGAGATATAAGGAAGCAAATGAGGAAGACTGATGACTCTCTATAACTTTGGCTTTTGAGACTTGAGTGTTCTTGCTGGGGAGAATGCTACTCTCTTGAATCTGCTTGAATGCGCGTGGAATCAGTAGTCTTCTCGCATTGTGAAGACCTCTATTTATATAGAGAGAGATCAATTAGCTATTGGAAAGAGTCGTTTGACCTCTGCCAAAAAGCATGACACTCCACCTATTCCTCTGCAATTTTTCCTAAAATGGTAACTGCAACCTTTACTTTTTGCAAGTCTCCGTGGTCGGTCCATTTATGAAACATTACAGGTTGTCTTGTACTTTCAAGTGGATTTGAATTTGAATGTGAACTCCTCTTTCTTCAACGTCTTCTAAGTCTTTGCTTCTTGACTTTGGGACATCTGACTTCAACACAACTGCTTGATCTGCATGAACTACATATATCAGTTCTGAAGTCAGTCGAGTTCTGGTTCGACTGATCGCCTTGATCACGAACTACATTCTTCAGTCTGCCTGACTTCTTCTGTTTGTTCCTGTAAAGATAAAATCCCTACGTTCAAAGAGTGAGCCCAAGCTAACTTCTGACTGATGGCTTTCATCTACTCAGTTGGGGGCAGTTGGATTTTGGGATAAATCAAAACCTTTACTAATTTTTCCAACAATATTGTACCCCGCGTTGCAGGAATCACTTTTTAATTATTTTAAATAAATTAAAAAAATATCAACTCATTTAATAATAATTTATAATTTAAAATCAATGTTTAAAAACTTAAATTAAACTAAAAAAACTAAGTTTTTTTGGTATAAAACATAATTCAGATAAGTAACTCGTAATATTGAGTTGGGCTCTCGGCTGATTAAGTCACACTTAAAATCACTCAAAAAATAAAAATACAAAATTGTTTGAAGCCAATAGAAGGAGATGAGTATTCAAAAATAAATAAAAATACAAATATAAACTAAATGAGATGAGATGATTGGAGATAAATTGCATAAATATGAATTTATATATAAAGTAAAATGGCTTAAAGGCTAAATACTTTAATATGAAATTCTAAAGTGGTTGAAAGATGTATAATCATAGATAATATTAAATTTCTCAAAAAGAAAATGAAAAATAAATAGTAGTGGAAAATGTATTGTCATTAATTAGATGGCTTGGAAAAAATGTATAGTCATAATTATGGAATGTACTTCTTAGAATTTAATAAAAAAATAATTACAATATGAACACTTAAAAAGTGAGAAATAAAATATTAATTTTGCATAAAATTTTGAATATAATAATTTAGGCCGAAATTTTTCTCAAAGCTTATTTGTTTTAGTATATAATTACATAAATTAGCCTGCTTTTAGTTAAAGTTAATAATGGTTAATTTTAGTTGACTTATAAGTTGGGTCAAAGTAAGTGACTTATTAAGTCTAAATAGTTCAATCGACGTTACCTGAGCTAATTTACTATATAGCCATCATGTCACTTAATTTTGACCGGATTTATAAAGTGGCAAGAGTCGCATATTGCAAAAATGTGACCATGAGTTTAATTAATAAGACTTGATCGATAAATTAATTAAATACAATTAAGTGTTTTATTTGAATGACTCAATCTATGATTAATATATAGATGTTGTGTGTTCCTATTCACCTATCAAATTATAATATAATTATTAATCCAAATTTAATTGATTATTAGTTTATAAAACAATTCTTATCATATATATCATATCATATTCCATCCTGCAAAACAAACTAGATATACAAGACCGTGCATCCTGCCAAGAACTTCAATTCACCTATATATCAGCGTCGTAAGCATGAATCTACGATGAATGTTTATGAACTTTGAGGATAAAAAATAAAAATGACTGCACACGCGCAATTTATTAGTCGAAATAGTGTGTGTGTGGGGCATATGCAAATAGGATGGAGTTTGGTCACATCCTGTCATATGGTGTGCTTGTGTGTGTGTGGCATATGCAAATCGGATGGAGTCTGATCACATCCTGTCATATGGGGTGCTTGTGTGTGTGTGTGTGGAGCATATGCTAATCGGATGGAGTCTGATCACATCCTGTCATATGGGGTGCTTGTGTGTGTGTGTGTGGCATATGCGAATCGGATGGAATCTAGTCACATCCTGTCATATGGTGTGCTAGTTATACATAAATTTTTGTCTTATATAATAAGTATGCTTTCGAAACAAAGGACTCGATGATGAAGTTGTGGAGTAGATTTAAAATCAAAGTTAAGTAGCATTAACTTCTTTGGTAGAACGATTTAATGAATTTGGCTCATCGAATGTAGTTTTCATATATATATATAATTTTTTTAATTTCGAATCCTCCAAATTAAGGCGTAGAGTCATTTTTAAATCCATCAATTTTCTCTCTCATCTACAAAATCACAAATTTAGCTACACACATAGACACACCAACTACACACAAGCCACACACGTTGCACCTATTTTTAGCTAAATACAAACATGTTAGAATTTCTTGGCTTGCGACAGCTGAATTTGAACTAGTGTATAGTATATATGTATTAATATATATTCAAATTGAAATTTGGTACCATCAAGAAACCCCACAAAATTTAAAGTTTGGGACCAAAGTTATATAAGTAGTTACCTAATAATAGAAGAGATTCCATATATTATGGCGCGTATCATCTTCTAGTAAAGCCGTGTCCGAAGCGGTTTCGCATATTCGTGTGCATTTATTAATATAATAATATGAAAATTTTAAATAAATTGTGATTTGATAAAAAACTAAATTAAATTGAACTAGTTGAACTTTAAAATATTTTTTGCGCACATCACCATTAATCGGCTCAACTCAACATATGTGGTCGATATCATTTGTTCCACAAATTATGTTCCATTACCTGTGTTCGATTAACATATATTTTTTTTTTATTATTTTTAATACTTCCTCGACATTAAAAGTATAGTTTTAGTTTCAGTTGATAGATTCATATAGAGTGTACTTTTCTTTTTATTGCAAGGCCTTAATATTTTAAATTAATCTCACATGTACAAATTCAATATAGTGAGTCTTTTTCTCTAGTCAAATAGTAACATTTACTTTATTTTCTTAAATTTTATGTCACCAAGAATATAATGTGTGACACTTTTGGTGAATGGAGTTAGTAATAATATTTATTACTCTTTCTGTCCCTCCATTAATCGCTCATGTCCAACAAAAATTAACTATTTAAACAGTGTAGATTCTACTACTTTTTTTTTTAATCTTTCACACCTTATTCCTAATACTTGTTCCAAAAAAGCACGAGTCACTAATTGTGGAGGAAGTATAAAATAAAATTTTATAATTATACAATGAACCATAAATTAATTAACATTTATTACTAATATTTGAAAAATAATTATACCCCTCCATCTCTGATAAGTGTTGTGTGTTTGCCATTTTGGATGTCCCTTATAAGTGGTGTTCATAAATAGAAATGACTGTACTTAAATTCTAATATTTTATTATTCTCAACAAATAAAATATATGGGCCGTTTGTCAGCTCAAAAAACGTTTACATTAATTTTTCTTAACAATCGTGCTGACTCCCCCCACTCTACACTAATTCGGGATGGAGGGAGTATGTTCTATTCATAGACAAATCAACTTTAACAATAAATTAGTAACACAAAATCAACATATAAAATACTTAAATTACAAATAATAATAACTATTAACACTAGTTAAATTGATCAACCGTAATTAATAATTATCAATTAAACTAAAATAAAAAAAGATTGAAATTAACGATGAATAAAACTGAAAAAAAAATACATGAAGAAAATGATATATAATGAGATGCGAGATGCTCAAGTGCAAAATCACCTGAAATCCTCTATCTCACTTTTCATGTCGCAACTGCGCGCGTCTCACTTTCAATAATTTTTTCCCATCTTTATAATTCATTTGAATTTGTTATGTTTTAGTTTAATTTTGTAATTAATTAGGATTGGTTATATCTAAATTTAAATAGGGTATAATATAGTTTTAAACTTCAACTTTAGTAAAAAATATATTTTTAGATTATATTATTACTATTTTTATTTTATGATAAATATTATTAAATTAGTGAGTGTAATAGTGTGATATATATATATGTGTGACAAGTAAATATCAGGACATATCCTAACCGATTCTCATGCAAAGTGATACGTATTAATGTTTCTGAGGAGGTTGCATTGTATGATGAACGATGGCTTCTACTTACACGAAATTCTGGTAATAATAGATATAACTAAGAATATTAAGCTTGTCTCAAAAACTTTCTCAAAATAGTCTAACAATTGCCTAATTCTAGAGATGATGTCTTTTGACATTCCTGGTCTTTTTTTTGAAAGTTGAAAGAAGAGAGTCAAATTAATTCACGTTTTTGCCTTATAGTAGTACCATAAGAAATGTGTGATCAAAATACATTTCAAAGAATTTAACTTTTAAAGCAGCCTACTGCACCATCAAAATGTTAATTTTCTTCTTAAATGGAAAAATTCATTATATTCGGTTTCTTTAATTTAATTTATTTTTATTATTTTATTTAAGGTGGGTAGGAAGGAAGCTTCATGTAATTCCTAAATAGTCTTCCCCTTGGAAGCTTCTCTTATGCTACTATATTCCAACTCTATAAATATGTGCTCGTTCTTTACTTCATCAAACTCACTACTCACCTACAAAAATTAACTGCATTCCTTCATTTTTTCAGATTCTTTCATATTCTGTGATTTATAATTTTCTCTGAAAGGTTTCTTATATTCGAACACTTTTTACTGAAAAAAAGAAAATGGAGTTCATGAAGGCAAGAAATGATGGACAACTCTTATCCAAGATTGCAACGAACGACGGACATGGCGAAAACTCGCCTTACTTCGATGGTTGGAAGGCTTACGACAGCGATCCTTATCATTCCACCAAAAACCCTAATGGAGTTATTCAAATGGGACTAGCAGAAAACCAGGTATGTACAAACTACTCATCATATATGTTTCACTGATTTTTTTTTTCTTTCCTATATCTCTTAAATTGACTCTTGTTTTTTGTTTTAATTTCTGCAGCTTTGCTTTGATCTTGTCCAAGAATGGATTAAGAACAACCAAAAGGCCTCTATTTGCACAGAAGAAGGAGCTGCTGATTTCAAAGATATCGCCATTTTTCAGGATTATCATGGCTTGCCGCAGTTCAGAAAGGTACTTTTTTTTGTCAAAGATTAATTTTTGACACAAAATGAATTCAAATTGAGTTCTAACCCTTTTTTCTACCATTGATTTACAGGCTGTTGCAAGATTTATGGAGAAAGTTAGAGGAGATCGAGTCCGATTCGACCCGGACCGTATAGTGATGAGTGGCGGCGCCACCGGAGCTCAAGAAACATTGGCTTTCTGCTTGGCTGATCCCGGCGATGCATTCTTAGTTCCAACACCATACTATCCAGGGTCAGTTCTCTCTCTCTCTCTCTCTAGAGATTACATAAACTATATGAACTCACATATAATTATTGCATATCGCACCTACCATTGATTGAGTTAGGGGGCCACGACAGCTGCATGTTAGTCGTCCTGTAATAAAATCTAAACTAAACATACAACGACTTTCTACACCTCCTCTCACTTGCATTATTATTGTCTCCAATTTAATATTTATTCATTTTGCACTGGTCAATTACTCTCACTCATGGGTCAAAAGTCTGTCACATCCGAACTTTTTCCTATTACAGATGTAAAATCAAATAAAATCACACAATTAATATAATTCATACTACTATATACAGGGTCAAGTCTGTCACATCAAAACTTTTTCCTATTACAAGATGTAAAATCAAAGAAAATCACACGATTAGTTAATTTCAATACTACTCTTGTATAATTATCCAACATAACATATTCTAATAAAATCAAACATCAAACTCTTGCAGAAACGACAGAGATCTGACGTGGCGAACCGGAGTAAAGCTCGTCCCCGTCATCTGCGAAAGCTCCAACGGTTTCAAAATCACGCGCGAAGCTCTAGAATCGGCTTACAAAGACGCTCAAGACTCCAACATGAGAGTAAAAGGCTTACTCCTCAACAATCCATCAAATCCACTCGGAACGGTCATCGACAGAGAAACCCTACAAGAATCCCTGAACTTCACCGCGGAGAAGAACATCCACCTAATCTGCGACGAAATCTACTCCGCCACCGTCTTCAGCCAGCCGGGCTTCGTTAGCATCGCGGAGCTAGTGCACGATAACCCCGACTGCAACACCGACCTCATCCACATCGTCTACAGCCTCTCCAAAGACCTCGGGTTCCCGGGGTTCCGCGTAGGCATCGTCTACTCGTACAACGATGTCGTGGTGAGCTGCGCGAGGAAGATGTCGAGCTTCGGGCTCGTGTCGACGCAGACGCAGCAGCTGATCGGGGCGATGCTGTCGGACGAGGAGTTCGTGGAGAGATTCATGGCGGAGAGCGCGAGGAGATTGGGGAAGAGGCATGGAGATATGTGTAGGGGATTAGGTCAAGTTGGGATTGGTAGTTTGGAGAGCAATGCGGGGCTGTTTTGCTGGATGGATCTGCGGCGGCTGCTCACGGAGGAGAGCTACGCGGCGGAGCTGGAGCTGTGGCGGCTGATCATCGGCGAGGTGAAGCTGAACGTGTCGCCGGGGGCGTCGTTCCACTGCGCGGAGCCGGGGTGGTTCCGAGTTTGCTTTGCCAATATGGATGATGAGACGATGAGTGTGGCGATGAGTAGGATAAGGAAGTTTGTGGTGCAGAAGAGAGGGGAGGAGGAGGCGGCTGCGGCGGCAAGGAAGAGGTGTGGAAGGAGGGAGCTGGAGATCAGCTTGTCGTTCCGGCGGCGGTTGGATATGGAGATGGTGATGATGTCGCCACACTCGCCGATGGCGTCGCCGCTGGTTCGAGCTAGGAATTGAAGTTTTAATTTGTGATTAGTATTGTGATGAATTAGTTGATGTGGATTGTGTGAAGGATGTTTTGTTTGTCTGATTAGAGTTGAAACTGTAGTTTCTTAACTGCGAGATTAGATGAGAGATATGAGAATCTTGTAGCATTGGATTTATTCTTGTGAAGTAGTAAGTTTTATCATTGTAATTGTAAAACTTTATTACTATGTTCTTTTATGTTCCTTTTGTTTAGTTAACTTACCTAATTAATTGATTTATGCATGTAGAATGCTATATAGTTCGGGGGTACCACAAACAAACCTTTGGTCGAGGGTTGGTGTTTTCTAAATTTTGATTTCGATATAGTATATTTCAAGAAGTCTATTTCTGTAATTCATTTTGGTGATGGAAGCTGCTATACCAAGATACTTTAACGATTTGAGAAGTCAAAATGTGGATAAGTTAACGGTACTATAAGAAATGAGAAAATTAATTTGGTTGTTGGGGACTTAAGCTCCTGGATCTATACAGACTTGTTTACTGTGTGGCTCGAATTTTGGCTAATCCAAATACAAGATATTATGGAGCCTACATTTGTTGATACTCGGAATATTCCATGCTTATAGATATGCTATATTAGATGTTCACACATTATGCAACTGTAAACACAAAATATGTATTTATTCAATAAACACAAACATGATTACAAATATACGAATTTCGAATATATGCGGGTTCAATCTCTATTTGATCCTCCGATTCTTCTCTTCACTTTGACCCTCGAAAGGTCTTCAAGCAGCCTTTGAGATTTTTTGTAGAAGTATGCCTCCTAGATCTCCTTGGACTTGATCTTCAAGCTTTGTAACGTTGATACGAATGACTTTCGTCTTGCTTCCGAAGTAAACGTTGAGCTTTGATCTTTGTGCTTGATGATGTTGACTTGATCTTTGAGGTTGATGGCGATGACTTGAGCTTTGGGGTTGATGGTGTTGATGCGAAGGACGTTCGCCTTGTTTCCGAAGTAAACGTTGAGAGTCGAGCTTTATAACGTTGACGTGGAGGACTTCCGCCTTGTTTCTGGATCAAACACCACTTGATATGATTCCGCCGAAGAACACGTTGATTCCTACGAAGAACGCCTTGAATCTCACTGGGACACCTTGAGTATTGAGAGAGAAATCTTGGAGAATTTCTCTCTTCAAATCTTGAGCTCTTGAAGATGATTTTTAGGTGTGATTTAAAGTTGTGTGGAGACCTTTATTTATAGGGAAAAATATGGTGGACTTGGTGGGCTTTTAGGCTCCATCATGGGCTTGAGGGATGAGGTGGCGCGATCTCATTGACTCTTAAATATTGATGTATATCCTTTACTTATTCCCAAAGAAATAGATATTTATCACCATATAAAGATATATTTATCAATTAAATAACTTATTTAATATGGATATCATAAGATTCCATGATAAAATAAAATATTAAAATTAATAAAATATTTCTTTAAATTTTCGATATCTACAAATGCCCCCTCGAGACTTGTTTATGGACGACTTCTCGTGAAAATGAATGAGTCTCGATAAATTTAAATTTGTTAGATAGTTTATACTCATACCAAGGAGTTCTTGAACTTCAACTTGTGAAAGTTTATACTCATATTCAAGAGTTCTTGAATTTGCTAGAAAGTTTAAACTCGTTTCAAGGAGTTCTTTGAATTTGAAAGAAAGTTTATACTCGTTTCAAGGAGTTCTTGAATATGTAGAAAGTTTAAACTCGTTTCAAGGAGTCTTGAATTTGATAGAAAGTTTAAACTCGTTTCAAGGAGTCTTGAATTTGGACTTGATTTTAGATAGTTTATGCTCGTATCAAGGAGCATCCATTTGATTTTAATTGTAGACCTTTTATACACGTGTCAATGAGTCTTCACTTGATTTGAATTTGTAAACATTTTATACTCGTATTAAGGAGTCATTGACTTGGACGATTCTTCAAAAAAATTTGATTATAGTTTTAAGGAGGGGCGATGTACACAGTTTATACTCATGCGGGCCAGGAGTAACATGCAGTTTAGGCTCATGCGTCATGGAGCGTTGTAGACAGTTTATGCTCTTATCAAGGAGCGTTTGAAGTTATTTGATTGAAAAGTTTAGACGGTTTTTGCTTGCATCTAAGAGCATTTTAGACAGTTTAAGCTCTTATCAAGGAGCATTGACTTCATGGATTCTACCAAGTATCAGAAGATTGATTTGTAGCATCTTCTTCGTCTTCACTTATAGCTTCTTCATCACTTGAACTTTCTTTAGGAGATTTGCCCCCATGGGTCGCTTCTTGATTTTCTTCAAAGTTGTGATCATCTTCAATTGAAAGATCTTCAACTCCATTTGCGATTATGCTCAACTCCATGTCATGAGCTCTTGTAGCCAATTCTTCGAAGGTCTTTGGCTGAATTCCTTTTAAGATATATTGAAGACTCCAATGCATGCCTTGAGTGCACATCTCAATTGCAGAAGTTTCAGACAAGCAATATTTGCAATTTAAGCTTAAGTCCCTCCAACGATTGATGCAGTCGATGACGGGCTCGTCTTTACATTGACTTGACTTTGTAAGCTTCACCATGCTCACCGTCCTTCGAGTGCTATAGAAGCGATTGAGGAATTCTTGCTCCAATTGCTCCCAACTATTAATTGAATTTGGCTGCAAGTCAGCATACCAATCAAAGGCATTGTCCTTCAAGGAACGCACGAACTGTTTCACTATGTGATCTCCATATATTCCAGCGTCGTTGCAAGTCTCCACGAAGTGGGCTATATGTTGCTTTGGATTTCCTTTGCCATCAAATTGTTGAAACTTTGGAGGCTGATAGCCGATCGGCATCTTCAAACTTTCAATCCTTTGAGTGTATGGCTTGCTATAAGTCCATGATGATTTGGAGGTCCCTTCAAACTTATCCTTGATTGTTTTCTTGATGAATGCTTTGAGTTAATCGGCATGCATTGATCCATTGGAAGAGACTTCAAGCTCCTTAGTCGGAGATTTGTCACCATCTTTTGGCTCCATGAAAAGCTCAGCTTCTTGATCGTCCTTTGCTTGTTGGCTTCTCGTATCCAAAGTATTTGCATTTTTCAGCTTTACGAGTTGAACATCTCGTTCTTCTAAGCGTTTGGCAAGTCCTTCTGCAAGCTTTGTCAACTTCGTGATTTGCTCCTCAAGACTTGTAGACATCTTCTTTGGATTTGGCGAAGAGAAGAGGTGAGAGGTAGAGATTGTCCCACCGGGTGTGCCAAAATTTGTAAACACAAAATATGTATTAATTCAATAAACACAAACATGATTTCCAACAATTCCTCACATGAGTGAGAAAATTATATGCTAATGTATGCGGACACTTAGCTCAGTTCTCAAGAGACGCTATTGCATTTGGTTAGGTGGTTTGTGGTCTTGAACCTTTCCATAGTCAACGTCATCGAGTATACTGGCAGCCTAGTGGTCATATAGCCTTGAACTAGTCCTCCTTGGTGTATACCGAGACAATAACATTGACACAATATTATCTCAATCCTCATCCGTTCTAGTGTCCATTACGGCCTTGGAACACCCTTTTGATTCATAAGTGTATCGTTTGAAGCGGCACCACTTCACACTTACATAGGTGATTCTTCTTACCAAGTATCCTGTTATACTTGATCTCCCTAAGGTATCCAAGAATCATTAAAAGTCAAAGACTTAACCTCACCACGTGCAGTTTAAACACTCAACGCTTTCCAGAGAATAAGTGAAGATAGAATCTTCCGAGTGTTTTATACGGATTCTTATAGCTTAGTTGTCCCATTGAACCAAGTTCTTGGGATCCTCTAGTCATCATGGTTGGGTTACCACTATAATCATCCTTAAGTCGTGGATTTTAAAATCCCATTCCCCTAGCAAATTAGACCATTTGATCTTTATTTAACCTTTTAGTTAGCGGATCCGCTAGGTTATTTATTGACCTTACATATTCAATAGCAATAACCTCACAAAGAGATCAAAAGTCTTGACAAAGATGTCAACCCCCACACTTTGAGGTGTACAACATCATGTCCAACAATTTGTACAATTTTGTTGATAACATGTGCAAAGATTTGTTTAATGAAAGTGTATTTGATAAATACCCTCACAACCAAGTTACAACTATAAATAATGGACAGGTTTAACAACAAGTAAACCCAATTTGGTCATATTCAATCTTGCACATGGACAAGTCATTTTATTGACACATATTTTAAAAGGATTACAAGCCCTTCTACAAAAAACTTGGAAAGTCTTTCGGAGGCATAACCCCTACCGAGAAACTATTACAGCACAATCAAATTTAGGCAACTAGATCATCTTTGTCCCACTCATCGAAGTCCTTCTCGATGTTGTTGACATTATTCTTAGCCTTCTTCTTCTTCGGCTTTCGACAAATCCTTAGCTATGTAGCCAAGTTTATCACAATTGTAGCAAGTTCCACTAAACTTTGATGGAGCAGCTACCTTCTTTCCCTTGCCTTTGTTCGAGTTTGGGTGTGGGCGTTTCCTAGAAGGTCCAGCTCCTTCCTCAGTCAGATTCGCCTTGGCTTCCATTGGAGCCTTGGCTCTCATCTCTTGGTCTTTGACTTGAGCTTCAACTTGGAGCCTAACAATCAAGGATTCAAGAGTCATCTCCTTTCGCTTGTACTGAAGGTAGCCCTTGAACTCTTTCAAGCTTGGTGGCAGTTTGTCGATAATGACCGCAACGGTGAATGCATCCGGCAAGGGCATCCCCTCGGTATGGATATCATGCACCAACCATTGGAATTCTTGCACTTGTTGTATCACAGGTCATGAATCCACCATTTTGTAGTCCATGAACTTGGATACTACAAACTTCTTTGTGCTGGCTTCGTCAACACGATACTTCTGATCAAGAGCCTTCCAAAGTTCCTTGGCAGTCTTCTTGACCGAGAAGAGAAAACAAACTATCATCTTGTTCGTTCAACACCATATTCCAACACAAGTAGTGGGAATGAATCCAAGTATTGTAACGAATACGAACTTGAACATCTGCCTCGTCCTCACTAGGCACAGCAGGCTTATCTTCACTCAAGAAGCTCGCAAGCCCCATGGTAGTGATGTAAAACATCATCTTGTGAGCCCAACGTTTGAAGTCGGAGCCCGAGAAGGTTGGAGGCTTCTCGGCGATGGGCATCATTCTAGGCGGTTGAAGAGGTGCCATCATGGAGTTGTTGTTGCCGTTGTTCAGACCTTGCTGGTCCGAACTATTGGAGCCAGTGGTGTTGGAGCCGGTGGAAGGAATGGTCGACATCTCCAAGCTAAGGAATTAGTTTCGATATGCTTAATATCAAATTATAAGTCCAGATTTTTTCTCCACGAACACACGAGCAAGTAACGTGCAGGATTTTCTCATCTTGAGATTGTTAAACACCGGGTTACTCGCTCGTGCAAATTACAAAGGAAAATTTCACAACAAAGAGCTAGACTAAAATTAACAATATTAGAAATACAAAAGACGAAACTTAACAACAAGAAATAATTAAAACAAACTCAAAGAGGAAGTCGCCCGAAGGAATCCTTCTGCCCGCAAGACGAGAAATGTCCCGGTAGTGCTCACGGATTGACGGCTCGTCCCCAAAGGTAAACAACTTCACGACTTGTAGATAGTAACACCACAAATCTACGGTCCCGACGAACTGGACGATTGACGAAAACCGAGCTTGACACTATATGATATGCTAAATGAGTTTCGTATGCACAAAGAATACAAGTTTTTCTCAATCCAAAACAATGCTTCATGTATAGGCTATTTATAGCCATCTCACGCATAGGGAATTAATTCAGCCATGAAGGACATTTACCACCATTATCGGCTGTTACCATTTCACCATAAATAAGATAACTGTTATACAAATTGAATTGAATCAATTTGAATACATGTATTCCACGAACAGCGGTTATACACATTAAAAATCAAGAATGTGACCTTTATTGCTAAATAATTAAACAATTGTTTAATTAGTATTTTTTTTTGTGTATTGGAATAATCCTTCGGGCCAGTTACACACAATTACAATCAAATAATTGTAATTTACTGTCACAGCCCCAAATCCCGAGGGACGGCAGAAGCCGGGGTGCGACTGAGGTTGGATTAAAGAAGCGGGGAAGAAGGGGGCTAACTGACTAAACATACATGAAAACATCGATAAACTATGAACAAGACTTAATTATAGATAAGAAAGAGTTAATCCCTAAGGATTACTCGACAAAAGTACTACAAGAAACTAAGTTCCAAAGTACAGACATAGACTACTGAGTTGTTCAAAAATACATCTCAAAAAGATATACAGAGATTGACAGCGGAAGGGTTCTACTATGCATCTTATCCTTAAACTCAACATCAACCGTCGCTTCAACCTGCACATTTAGAAAGCAATGCAGGGCTAAGTACAAACGTACTTAGTGGGCACGATGCCGAAAACATACTCATAATTATAGATAAAATGGCATATCATAAGCGTAGCACACGGGGTTTTGTTGAAAGAATCCGTGTCTACTAAACATTTTCTGACTTTTTCTCATAAATCGCTCGCGCGAGCATTTTCTGACTAATGTTACGTTCAATCTTGACCACTACTAATTCACCGTGGCTGGTACCCCTCAACAGGATATCACATACACCACAGGTTACAAAGTGCACTAACTCTGGAAAGCACTTAGCAGCTAACTCAGAGCCGATCGTTAGTTAATCTAAAATAGACTAACTCTAAATCTGGAAAACACGTATGTTGACTCAGATAGGTACAAGAGAACTCACATAAAAACATAAAACAGTTCATGCCATATTATCACTTTGAAAACACAGATATCAAAGCGATAAAGAAAGATTTTTCGAGCATTGCTCGTTTTATTTGTATATAAAAGCCCACCTTGTAAATACAGAACTTATACGCAAAAGCTTCCAACTTCGGATCTTTCGTCCTTTCTTTACAGTTGGCTTCCTCCTTCATCGTAAAATAAAATATACTTAAAAACGGTTCGTAAAAGATACTCGAAGAAAGAGAATCGAAGAAAGTTCTAGTCATTTTATTCTTTTGGCATTTGCACGCTTACTAGATTCGTTTTTACTTAAACGGGAAACGAGACTCGTACCAATCTTGTTTAGAACTTGAAGTATCTCATACTCGACTCTCGGGTCAGTAGAGAAGGTTGTCGAAATCTTAAAACGACTTTAAGGATTATAAGAAACTAAGTTGGAAAGAACCAACTTAGGCGATTTTCATTTATAGCTCATTTCACGACTTATGAATATTTCTCGTTTATTACTTCTTTAAAGAATGGATAAGAGATAAGATACGATCTCGACTGGTTTTCATCATTAAAGGTCTGGTCCTTGACTCTAGGGTCAGATAGAAGGTATCCGTTAGATAAAACGGCTTAAACGATCAAAAGAAACTAAGTTGTGAACTAAACAACTTAGAAAACAAGAAACTGAAAATTTCACTGCATAGTCCAGTAACTCTGGAGGCTGTCCAGAACAGAGGACTTGGAAACAGGGGGTGAGCCCTGTACCACTAGAAATCTTAGGAAGTCTAGTTTCTGCTCCAATTTACGGATCACAAATCCGATAAACGAGCTGGAAGTTATTACAGTTTCCGGCAGGGGTCGCAAAACTGCCGTGAAACCCTAGTTTATTGATAGGTTTGTCGTATAACGTTTTAGGTTCGTTTTTAAATTCTCGTATTCAACTTTTTTAGAAACTGACTCTCAAGGCAGTCATCACGTACCTCCGTACGTGACAAACTCCTTCTCAACTTGCTCAAAGACACGACGTTCTAACGTCGGATTTCAACTATCAAGTACTATACCAACAAGGAAATTCCAAACGTTTTCTAGTTCCCGATTATCACTATAACCCATATTATATGAACTCGGATGCTTATGAAGTCAACTAGAAACTTGTTCTAAATTTCATTATAAACAATAATATCAAGTTAGAAATTTCATCCGACTTCCCGATTATTAGTTACAACTAGATATTCGTCTCTTACGCGATTTCCAAAAGTCGTCGGTTTTCGTTCAAATTTTACGACGTTAAACTATATCTAACTCGAACCATTTTCATGCATGCTAACATGTCTTAACATCTTTATAACTCAGTTTATAAGGTGATTTTAGTCTCTTACATTCCATTAAACATTTTTAGAAAAAACTCCAATTAACTTCTATTATCAACTAATATGATTTGCAATATAATCAACTAACAAATCATCATTTATATTGAACATGTATAAACTCCTAATTATCTTATAATTTTTCTGATTTCATACATACTTTGAGGGGATGATTTTCTTCTCAAATTAACAATATTTATTTACTAAACATGCTCTTATATCACCAATTAATCACTTGCAATTCCAAAAACAACTAACATGCAAAAACCCCTAATTTCATACTTCAAACCCTAACTAAATTTCATAATAACATAGGGCTTTCAATCCCTTTTCATCTCATACACTAATTAAACCTCTACTAAGCATGAATTCATAAACAAAAGAAGAAAAACAAAAATACTACAATTTTCCAAAAAAATTCTGCATTAACATAGATGTTAGGTTTCTTATTTTTGATCATATTTAATCCATAAATATCATATCTAGCATATCTAATTACACTATTTCAAGATCAATTCTTCCATTCCAACTTCTAAAAAAAATCGAACAAGAAGAAGAAGAAAAGAAAAAGAAACTAAATGGATAGGATTGTAGAGGATGAAAATACCTTAAGATTTAATGAAAGAAAGTATGGAATTGAATGGATGGATGGATGGTTTGTGTGAGTTCTTCAAGCTCTTGAGAGTGTTCTTCAATGGTGGATGGAGGAGATGAAGAAGATGAAGTTGAGGGAGAGAGAGAGAGGGTATGGCCGAGAGAGAGAGTGGAGAGAGAGAGATGGAAAAGGTTTTGTCTTAGAGCTTGTTATGATGAAAATGTTGAATTTGTATAAAGTGGATTGAGGTGTCACTTGGTTAATTAAGTCAACATGCATGGTTAACACCTAATTAAGGTGAGGTGGCAGCTGCCATGCAGATTTTTTTGAAGGTTTTACGGGTTTTTCTGGCGTGATCCGACGTTACGGGAAAACGAACGACGAAAAACGTTGTTCGGTTCAAAAATCGTCGTGATTCGATTTGATTTACAAATTCTAACGTATAACTTAATTAGAAAATAAATTTATAAAATTTATTTTGACAAAAACTCGGGACGACAAGTCCGAGTTTCGTCCGGAAAAACGTAAAAACAAACTTTCTCGGCGTATTCGTATTTGCGATTTTGTAAACGTAAAATTAAACGGTTTTTCGTTCTAAGCTTACGAACTAAAACTTTTCGTATGCGCTAACCCCTAATATGGTAGTCGTCTAGCCGACTTCTGTAAATTATTTTTAATAACGGATTCGACCGTTAGCCTTATAAATCAAAAATTGTAACTTAGGCGTGCAAAGCCATTAATTAATTAACTTTAAACTTCTTAGAACGTAAGGATTTTTACGGGGCATTACATTTAATTTTTTACAAATTAGATCAAACCAATTTTTCAAGTCTTTGATCTCAGACTAACAACCACCGAGTCCAACATGTGATAATTTGCATACAACAAATTCTATCTCAACACACAACATATTTATATTATTTCTCACTCACCAAATAATGGTTTTGAGAACATGAATATATTTCTGATTATTCACTCGACAAATAAAATAATCCTCAATTATTTAATTCTCAATAATTAAATAATTAACCGCCACAAATAATGATTTTCAAATCATTATTTTCAACAGATGAGGTAAAGATATGGTCCTGATTTTACGTTTAGCTTTGGGGTCGGTTCGTGCAACAGCAAATAACAATCAACCGTGTATAAAATCATATACTTAGGGCACCCACAACGGTGGGCGAGAGGGAGGGCGATAGCTCGGGCGTTCTCTTCTCGCCCGACCGCAGCTCGGGTGATGCCTGTTGTGGGTGGTGGTTGGGCGAGCGCCCGGACTCATTTTCATCTGGCTGAATGCCCGAGCTCTGTAGACACACTATAGCTCGTGGCTTTTTCCTTTTTTTTTTAATAAATGTTGTAATAAAAAAAATTCAAAATTTGAACAATGGTAGGCAACGACTACCTCATTTATTTCATCATCTTCTACCTTATTTATTCCCTATAAATACCTTTCATTCATCCTTCAATACTAACACCTTCTCTACTCTCTCACTCTCACTTCTACTCTCATTCTTTAATCTATTTTTGTTCTTAAAAAATGGGAGACAATGATTCCAACCCGAATCCAATCACCACACGACAACTATTCTCCCAACCCGGAGGCGGTTATCCGCCGTTTTTATTGTCGTCTGGTGGTGGATTTGGGCAATACTCGTCGTCACTGGGGGGCTTTGGACACTTCACTCCTTCGTTGTCGCCGCAGCTGGGTCCATTCAACCAATTTTTCTCATTGCCCGATGGCTATTAATCTTTCGACACGTCGCTGGGAGCATACCAACTGTTTAGAGGAATCAACCTCAATGACGATAACGATGATGTGATCAGGAAGTAAGAGAAGGAGAAGGAGGAGGAGCAAGAGGAAGCCGAATCGAAGCCGCGTCAATGCAAGGAAAAAGCGGCAACCACGGCGAAGGGAAAGACGGCAGCCACGGCTTCGGAAAAGGGAAAAGCGAAGGGTCGAGGAGGCAACTACACACTTAATGCAATTGCATGACTTGCACAATGTTGCATTGATATCGGTCTTGATGCAGTAAAATTCAACTTTCAAAAGCTCGATAAATTTTAGGATAAAATTGCCGATAAATTCAATGAGTTCATAGCTCCCACCAAACCTCGAAACGGAAAGGCCGTTCGGTCGGCGTAGACACGGATGAAGAAGGAAATTACTAAATTGAATGACCACTACATCTTTGAGAGAGAGAGAGAATGTAAGCGGACAGAGCGACCTCGACCTATACACCTTGGCGGAGGATGTTTTTCATGTCGAAATGCGAAAAGAGTTCTACTATAAGAAGGCGTGAGAGATAGCGATGAATCCAGATGCTTCAACTCAATCAAAGTGGACAAAGATTTATGAAGACGGCAACTACACAAATGAAGCGTTCTCGAGGCAAACCCATCCGAGCGGTGTGAAGACGGCAAAGAAGGGAAAGGCAAGAAGAAGGCGGAGGCCGAGCAACACATCGCATGGGAAATTCTTGTGTGGGTGTGCATGTAGTACACCCACCTCTCACATAACAATATTTTAATATAATAATTTATATTATTAAAATATTAGCATGTGAGAAGTGAGTGTAGTACATGCACACCCATATAAGAATTTCTCCGCATCGCAGTTCTCACTCAAGAAATGAGCATGATGGGAAATGATCAAGATTTCAAGACGACCTACGATCGATATCTACACGAGGAATCAAAGCGATATGAAGCCGAAACAATTGAAGAATCGCCTTGGAGTGTACACATTACTCAAGAATAATAGTGTTTCGGTGAATAATTATTAGTTTTTTATTTATCTAGTTTTAAATAATATCAATTTTATTGTAATTTTCCGATATTTCAGTACAATTTTGTATTTTATTATTCTTAGTATTATTCAAAATACAAAATTAAATTAAAAATCATTGGATCACCCTAAGGTGATAAACTCACAATTATAGAAATTTCACCCTAGAATGAACATTCATTAAGACTCCACCAAAATACAATTAAATATTTATCACCCTTAGTGTGATAGATGCATTGTTGTGAATGCTCTTAAATCTAGGATAGAAAACTACAATTACTAATTCTATCAATGACATAAAGTTATGAGTTGAATAATATAAGCAATTCCACTTTGCCAAGACATTATTTTTATTTTTCCTTCTCCCTCTCCAGGTGTTGAAATATTGAAATTGCATATTTCATTTTTCATTTTCTTTTCCCAGTAAAGATGTAAAATTTCAGATGTGTACGGAATTTGCAACATTATACGTAAATATCGTAAAATTATCACAGTTATATACTTTTAATATCATATATTTACATCATTATATGCGTCACCTAAATATCGTGTCAAACTTTTATGACACATATGCAACATTTATTTTTGTGTCTTTAAATTACGACAATATATTTACAACACTAGAGTAAAATGTCATAATTATTGCAGCACTACGAAATAGAGGAAATGCAGTCATATGTCATTAGCCTAATTGTAATATCAAAAAAGGTCACTAGTTCAAATTTGATCAATTTTTATCTTATGTTTGCTTTTTAGACATTATGTTTTGTTCTTTATTCCATCTCATAACACTCTCTCTCCTACTTTCCGACTTTTATTTTCTTCTCTCTTTTTTCTCTCTCTTCTTTCCTCACCTCACGTGTTTCTCTCTCTCTCTCTGTTTTTTTTTTCTGTATTCTTCCTCCCTCACGAGCTCATAATCCTTCGTCATCGCCGTCATCTCCGTCGTCGTTGTCGTCTTACGCGATTTTTGTCACGACGTTTCTTCGTCGTCGTTGTCGTCTTTCTCTCTTGCATTTTTGCTGCAATTTTGCCGTAATTTGGTTGAGATTTGTGGGGATTTTGCTGATTTTGGTTGTTTTTTTTCTGCAAATTTGTTGCGATTTTGTTGTGTTTTATGCTTGGATATTCGTTTAGGCAGTGTTACGTGTGTTCGATTGTAATTTTTCGGTGATGCTTGGTTGTGGTTTCAAAGCTATGGAGGTAATTTTCCGGCGACTGAATTCTGGTTTTCGATTTCGAGTTCTGGTTTTGATTGTAATTTTCCGGTGAGTTGGTACGTTTTTACAATTGCGTACTGGTGTGTACGAAGTCCACTTGGTACGCAATACGTATTGATAAATACGTACTGCGTACCTTAATTTGTTTTCTTGGTACGTAGTACGTATTTATCATTATGTACCAAGTTTACTTTGTACGCAGTACGTATTTATTAATACGTACCAAGTTAACTTTGGTACGCAGTACGTATTTATTAATGCGTACGAGGTTTCATCTATATATTATGATGCAGGTGATGCCATCTTCTTTAGCGGTTGCGCATGGAGGATACTGGAAAGAGAATATTTATGAGAGTGGTAGGAAAGAGTATATTCCTATACCGCCTAGTGGTATAAGCTTTGAATCTTTATTAGCAAAGCTTGAAGTTCGAAAGAAGGATAAGAGTATGTATATGCTTGATATAGATGGTTTAGTGCAGTCTCCTAGTGGTGAAACTATGAGAATAAAGATTACAGATGATTTCGAGTTGTCTTATTTAATGGATGTGTTGAAGTTTCCTACTGTATATGTGACTGTTTCTCCCACGATTGATGAATCTCATAATAGGAGGAGTCTTTTAATTGACGGTGGTGTGCAGAATGAAGACCAGAACAGTTTTGATGTTCCTTGTGATGAGTTGGGTTTTGATGGCATTGGTGAGAATGATGACCATGGTGATGGTAATAGCAATGTGGATGGCAATAGCTATGTGGGTAATGAAAGTAGTGTAGGACGGCATTTGTGGGTTATTCCCTGTGCAGCCCATCAAGCATCTCTTCCGTCGGAAGAAGTAGTGGCATCGGTTGTGCGTGTGGATGAGCTTGTTCAGGGTGGCACTTTTGTCGGAAAGAAGAAAATGAAGTCAGCTGTTGGTTTATATCACATGAAAAAGCATCTCGAGTATATAACGATTCAATCAAACAAGGTGTACTACCATGTGAGATGCAAATTGGTAAAACGATGTGAGTTTAAGATGCGAGCAAGTGCAACATCTAATTTGTAGCGTATCAATCTCTTCACTCCTCACTCGTGTGTGGATGATTTGAGATATCACCCGAATCTTAAGGTTTCTTCTAGAGTTGTTGCTGCATACCTTGGCCCAAATTTTGGGGAAAATGGTTCGTGTCTTAGGCCAAAGGATATTCAATCACATATACGAAGGGAATTTGGTGTGAATGTAAAATATTCTACTGCTTTTTTGGCTAGTAAGCACCATGCTCTGGAACTCTCATTTGGCGATGGCGATAATTCATTTCAGGTTTCTCTATCCTTTTCTATATTGTTGTTGCCTAATTATTATTGGTAATTTTGGTTCGCGTGGTACAATTTTCAAATTTTGTACCATGTTTGCGACTGTATTACCGGTACATGGGGTACGATTTTTAATAAATTGTACTCAGTGTACTGGTACTACACTTGCAAACTTGGTACAAAATTACCATTGCATACCTAGTGTACAATAGTTAATATAGTAAGCTGTTACATTTTTCTAAACACCAAGTTTTACCAATTGTCTTGGTACAATCGGTATGTTTTTTAAATGCGTACCTAGTTTGCAACTATATTACTGATACATCGGTACGTCTTTTCAAACGCGTACCATGTTTACCAAGTGTACTTTCAGTGATTATTTGTATTAATTGAGATAATGTAATATCCCGAGTTTTATAAATCTTTAAGTGCGTTTATATGCTTAAATAACATGCCTTAAGTAAATAAAATTTTCCAAGAAAAGGAATTTGCTTGAAAAGACCAAATTCCCCTTATGTGCTTTGACGTGAGTTCTTCTCGATTCGATTATTCGAATCGAGTCTATGATGCATTAATTGAGTTTATTTATATGAGTTTGAGCATGAGTATGAATTCCAGAGAATTTCGAGAATTTTTACTTTTCAGTGAATAGTAACGAGAACCGAGCAAACACTATTCACCGACGAACTCAGAATTTAACCTAAGTAGTGTCTTTTGAATCTAGAATTAATTCTAAGACCCCTGAGATATGTTAGAAGCTTATCCGAGATCACATGAGAGAATTCTAAGAGTTTAGTTCTTAATGGATTAATTAGCCGATTGATTTTTAAGTTTTCTTCGTTACTTGGAATTTTAACCTAAAAATTTGATATTCGGAATCATTGATTTATTTAATGAGACATGAGATAGAGTTGAGGTGTTTTCAATGTCGGAAACGAGACGAGGAGAGTTTAGAGCCATTTTCAGTATAAATGAAATAACACGGACATATTCTACCGGAAAACTTTTTCATCTGGGGAAAATTATATCTGTGAGAAAAGAGAATCTCTCTCTCATCTTTCTCCCTCTCACACCGACCTCTCTCTCTCTCTCTCTCTCTCTCTCTCTCTCTCTCTCCCTAATATCTCTCTCCTAGGTACCCTATTTTCTACTCTAGGGAGAATATCATGATGATATTCCATTTTATTTCTTTCTTAGAGATGAATTCATCTCATTCACTCCATCTATCTCATAACTATCATTCATCTCTCATCACTATCTCAACTCTCTCTCTCTATCGAGTATCATTACCAAGCAAAGAAGAAAATTTCTCTCTCCCTCCCTCTCATTGCTGAGAACACACATACATATACATAAGTTGGAGAAATCTCCATTGAAGCTTCAATTCTCAAGCTCCAAGCTTCAATCTCAAGAAGATCATCATCATCCTCTTTAATTCTTCAAACTCTAAATGAAGAGGTAAACAAATTCATCCATTTTTTAGTTCAATTCCAAGAAAATCATCTCTCTCTTTTCTTCAATAATTTCGGCACTTTAGCCCTAGAAGAGATGGTGATTATTGTATTATTTTTCTTGAGGTTCAAGGTGAAATCCACCATGGAAATTCCAAGCTAGAGATTGAGCTCTCAAATCCCTCCATTTTCAGTTCTACCAAGATCAAGAGAAGAGCTTCGATTTAATCTTTTAAAGTAGGTTATTCATTTGGTTAATTGTATGTATGTAATCTCTAATCCCTAAAAGAAAGAAATATGCATGCTTTAATTTATGTTTAGGCAAACTAGGGTTTTGAGATGTGAAAATTGAAGTGAGGAAATTATTAGGAAATCGAACCCTAAGAATCGATCTAAGAATTAAAAGAGAAAAGAAAAATAAAAATTCCTAAAAATTTGGTTAAAACCAAAAATAGGGAAAGTGGAAGAAAATCGAATTTGCATGATTTCTTGATGATTTATGATTTATATGTGTATATGAGTATGATTGGAATGGTTATTATGCATGAGAAATTTGAGAAAATAAATTGCTTATTTTTTTAAAATGCCGTGAGTTTTCAAGGCTTTGGAGAAGAAATTTGATTGATTAGTTGTTTAGTGATTTATTGATGTTATGAACATGAGATGAGTATGAGATTATGATGATTTAATTCATTGTGTTGTTTATGAGAAAAAAATCGATATATATGCATGTGTAGGAGGAAAAATAATTTTGATGAATGTGTTTGTGAGTAAATTGGAGTGTTAGATAATCAATGAGAAATTTTGAGATGAAGAAAATGAAATTTGAGTGCAAAATCATGAAAAAAATTGAAGAAAAAGAAGTTTGAATGCCTAGTGTGTGTTTTACGTGTTCTTAGTGTATTTTTGAAGATTTGAATGAGTGTTCTTGGTGTTCTAGGTGTTCTTGGTGTTTTTATGAAGATTTAAAGAACAATAAAATTAATTATAAAATAAATTAAATTAATAAAATAATTAGAAATTTTGAGAATAAAATTAAATTGAAAATAAAAGAGAAAAATTATTAAATTAATTATGAGACATGAAATTGAGTAAAAACAAAGAAAAATAATTCTTTGTTAAGTAATTAGAAATTAAAAGAAATCATAATTGAGAAATAATAAGAGGAGTTAGAGTTAAGGAAATTAGAATTAAAAGTTGAATATAAAATTTGAGACGAGTTAGTCGAGGTTGAGTCGTTCAATCGAATGAAAATAATAAGGAATTAATCTTAAGTTAAATAAATTCTCTTTTAAGGAGAAAATAATTGAAGAGTCGAGCATAAGAATTCTAGTAAAGAGTTAAGTCGAGTCCGAGTTCGTTTACTCTTTTAATAACGAGATTAATAAAAGAGTTTTGAAATAAAAATAATAGAATTAAATTTTATTAAATGATTTCTTAATAAAATAGGAAATAATAGAATATGAGAATAACGAGTTAAAAACGAGCTTAGATAATCTATGAAGAGATAAGTCGAGTAAAGAGAAGCTCGTGAGTATAGAGTTGAGTAAGAGTATTTACTAAATTAGCAAAAATGAATTGAGTAAGTTTTTAAATTAAATGATAAGTGTATAAAAGCTCGTTTATTGATAATATGTAGAGTATTGAATAATTGATGATGCTTGAGTGAAATTGAATGAGTTTGCTTTTCAAATCGTTTTAATTTAAAACAAGCCGATGAAGTTATCGAGTTTTGAATGTTAAGAAAAGAAAACAAATTTCTATTAAATAAGAGTATAATTGAGAATAAGGAAAAGAGAAATTATAATAATAGAATAAGAAGATAAAATAATAGTACGTATGCGAGTACGTATACGTATTTTGAAATAATGTCGTATATTGAGTCAAGACATATTAAATGATTATTTGAGCTTTTAAATTCTTATTACTTGAACTTTTATTCGCTTTATTGAAAAGACATGAAATTATTTTATGAGATCGAAGTTAACGTCTTTTCCAAAACTAGAGTCGAGCGATGTTGAGTAATTGCTAATTGAATTCGGAGTGTGAATCATGTTTGAGATAATATGTTTGATTAAATTACATGTTTAATTTATTATATTTGATTGAATCTAAGTGTTTACGTGAAATGTTTGTATTTCGTTTATGATGAAATGACTTGTTCAACTTGTTGAGAATGCTTATATATATGCAACATGATTGAATTGAGATGATGTTAGTTGAATCGAGAATTCGGGAAAAATTAGAGTAATATAGTTGAGACAAGTAATATTCCCTTAGCTAGTGAGAATTTCTAAGTAGAAGTAAATTAGAAACGAGAATGTGAGATAAAGTAATTAGTAACCGAGTAGAGTCGACGAGTCGAGAACGAGAAAGTCGAGAAAGGATATTGATTTAGAAAAGATAAAAATAGAGAGAGACGAGTCAAGTAGAAGTCCTTCAGTCAAAGTCAAAATCTACTTTACGTCTTACGCATCAGGAGTCTTAATCTTTATTTTGATGTCAAATTGTGAAGGACCGAGCGGGACGGAAAAGTAGCAAGGACGTTCAAAGAGTAAGCCGCCTAGCTAGAATCTTCGGAAGTTAGGTGGGCTTTTCTAAACCAAAATCTGCGATAAATGCTATTATTGAGTATTATTATTATGTGAGTTTTGAAGTTCAATTGACTTGCCGTTTTTACATGAGTTTTGGTATGCTTTATCATCTGCTTGAGATATGAATGCTCTGTGAAAGACTGGAACCCACGTGTGGTATTTGAATGGTTTGAGGTGACTGTGAGCTTTACTTCGATTTAGCCGGTCACAGTGTTTGAGAAGGAGGCCCACTTCTCGACACGGAGTTAATGTGGTAGATGATACATGCCTTTGATTGAGTATATATTATGTTTTGACTGCGCAGTCTATTCAGAAAGAAAATGTTTTTACATTCACAAGTAAACGATTTTTAATTACATTAATACTTGTGATGTTTCGGCAAGGCAAGTTCAATTGTATAGCTCTAAGAGCAAGTTTCCAAATGTTTTGGCACGTGTTCACTGAGTACGAAGTACTCAGCCCTGCATGTATTTCTAAATGTGCAGGTTAGCGGGATGTGGATGGCGTGGGCGGCTTAGTGGTGTGTTTATTTTGGTCGAGTAGAAAGTGGACTGGCAATTGCATGTCTTCATACATGTAGTTGTTGGGATTGAGTCGAGATTTCCGCTGCAATGCAATGCTATGTTAATTGAAGTCTTTTGATATATTTTTGAATTATACTCTAATACATGTTCTAATTCACGAGCGATGTGCTCGATACAATTTACCGCTTATCCTTTATTCTCGTTTCTTGTGAACTTGATATACTTATTCCAATTTGGACTTGATATGTAAATTATCCATGCTCGTTGGTTGTTCCGTTTTGGAAGCATGCCTTGTTTGTTATCGCTTTCAGTTGAGATTTTCCCTTATTTTCCGAGCATGATTCCTTTATGTGAGTTGAGTTAGTAGATGGTTTAGTAGTGTTAGTGTCGTTAGTCGCACCTCGGGAGTCGGGATGTGATAGATAAATTCTTTCAGATGATTCCCAAGTTCTTATACATGTTGGAGCAGATGAATACAAGTTCAATTGTGGACCTTCAAACATGTCCAAACGATTTGTTTCAATATTGTTACTTTGCTCTCTCTGCATGCATAAGAGTGTTTCGTGCATGTCAGCCCGTGATTTTCATTGACGGCACACACTTGAAAGGTAAATACAAAGGCATTTTATTTGTCGCAGCTACGAAGGATGCTAATGAACAGATTGTTCCATTAGCATTTGGCATTGGTGATGTGGAGGATACTTCATCTTGGTCGTGGTTTTTTGAGCATGTCTGTCGCACGTTTGGTTGCCCCCCAGATTTTATGATAGTTTCTGATCAGCATCTGAGCTTCAAGAATGCTATAGATCGAGTTTATCCTGGCACCCCTCATGGTCTTTGTACGTTTCATATACAGGCTAACTTGAAGACTTGGGGTACCGTTGTGACTGATCTATTTCATCTTGCTGCCAATGCTTACAAAGTACAAGACTATGAGGAGTACATGAACAATTTGAAGGAGGCCTCTCGTGGTGGCTATGAAAAGCTTATGAGTATTGGTCCGAGCAGATGGTCTGTTGCGCTATGCCCCGTGCGGAAGTTTGGGTTTGGTACATCCAATGTTGTAGAGAATATGAATTCTAGACTTCGGTGGGCTATAAAACTTCCGGCATGTTCTCTTCTAGAATGCTGTCGTAATCTTGTCCAATCTTGGTTCTTCTAGTGGCGTACAAAATCTGGATCTAGAAATGAAGAATTATCGGTATACGCAACAGGAAAATTAGGTAAAGCGGACGATGCAGGGCGCGTGATGAGAGTTGAACCGATATCTGAGAAGAAGTTTGATGTCATTTCTAGAGTAAAGAGCAATGTTGTTGATGTTGCTTCTAGGAAGTATTCATGTCGGGCATGGGATGTGGACTTAATACCTTGCTCTCACGCTACAGCAGCAATCATGTTCTCCCCCCAAGCTGGCTAAAATAAGTGTAAAATATATAAATATATATATGTTATATATATTACTGTAAACAATTAAAATCAGTCTAAATGGTTGAATTTACCATAAAATAGCAAGACGTCACGACAATCTTGGGGTCAACTTCTCCCAATCCAGCCATTGTAGGATTCGCTACGAGAACAACAAGGTAAGCATCAATGGTTCTATGTCCAGCTGGCCTGTTGGATCTATGATAGACTAAAGAATGCTCTTTTCCACACCATAAAAGGCTCTGACATTCCTCCTGTTTTGAATGAATATTAGATTAATTAAACTTGGTACGCATTGATCAAATTGTACCGAGTTTACCAATTGCAAAATGGTACACCTGGTACGCATTGATCAAATCGTACCGTGTTTACCAATACTACACTGGTACCTGGTACGCATTGATCAAATCGTACCGAGTTTACCAATTGAAAAATGGTACACCTGGTACGTATTGATCAAATCATACCGAGTTTACCAATTGCAAAATGGTACTCCTGGTACGTGATTTAACAAATCGTACCGACTTTATCAAAAATTACCTGTTACACCTGGTACGCATTGGCGAAATTGTACGTATTAAATATGTAAACTTTGATATTTGAAGATGAAAAAGTTAACTTACGGTGCTATTTACGAGCTCAACCAGTGCTCAAATGTGTGACGTCCTGGTCGCACGTCATCCGGGAGAAATGGATTGTGAAGAGGTGGAGCTGGAAATCTCCTTCGGATTGGCCTTGGATTCAAGATGCGTACCGAGATTTTAGGAGCTTGATTTTGGGGAGATTGAGCATGTGGAGTTGCTGGTTATGGTGCTGGTGGAGCTTGTGGTGCTTGTGGAGCTTGTGGTGGAGCTGGACCTTGTGGTGCAGTATCCTGTGGAGGTGGACCTTGTGGAGTTTGTCGAGGCAGACCTTGTGGAGTGTAAGGAGCTTGTGGAGCTTCAAATATTGGACACGGTTCGAATGCTCCAACTGAAGCTGCATTTGCTTGTAGAATTTTCTGTTGTGGAGGCGTAAATTGATCAGCTTTCAGGAAGGTGTCCCACAATGTGTTGATTTGCGTGTCCGTAAATTGATAGCCTGCCTGCTTAAGGGCCTGCTGGAGAAAAGAGAAATATTGGTACGTTTTCTCGAATTTTGTACCAGACTTGTATTGCAAACTCGGTACACTTGGTACGTTTTGAACAAAAGTTTGTTGGTATGCATGGTACGTATTGATGAAAAACGTACCTTGTGTACGCATGGAAACAGGTACGATTTTATATATCGTACCATGCGTACCCAATTACAATATAGATCAATTGATTAAAAATAATCCATCCAACGTATTACGAATTTGGTTACAACATCAGAGAAACAGGAATATAACTGTAAACTGTTCATAACATGAAAAATAAAAATTGAAATTGTTTATGTTACCCCATCATCAAATTGTTCAAATATTGCTATGCATTAACTCAAGATGCATCTTGTACCTTATCGTAGCCCTCTCGCCGGCTTGCTCTGCTGGTGCTCCTCCCTCTTTCTCTATGCTCCTCTTGTCTCTTTCCACAGTCTCTACCTTAGGTTCCTCTTTCTCCGCCCTTCTCCTATCGCCATCCACGTCGACGTGGATGCTGCCGGTGTTTGCTTTTATTTCTGCTGTTGCGGGTTCGATGTCATTCTGAGGAGGAGAGCCGAGAGATGTATAATGGGCACTCGTGAAGGGTTGGACTATCCCTTCTTCTTGGAGCTGGTTAACAACATAGGTCCCAACATCCTTCACGAGCTGCTGCCTTTCATCCTTGATCCATGATAGCAGCAGATTTGTTGCTGCCTCAACTATCTCTCTCACAAGAACTGCTCTCTCCAGTCCTTGTATTAAGGTAGCAGCATTGGCAGCAGGAGGAGCGGTGGAGGTGGATGCAGCATTGGTATGCGGAGGCGGAGGATTGTCTTCATCATCTTTGTTAGTAGATGGCTCTTCATCATCGTCACCATCGTCGGCTAGTTCTCTCTTTCTTTTTTTGGCGTCATTCGGATCATACTCAAATGCAAATTTGCTGAATTCTGAGTCATTCTGTAGATACAGCCAGTATGGTGTTTCCTTCTCAGCATGAGAGGGCTTCAGCACCTGTCGAAGATTCTGACAAGAATACAAGATGGTTATATAAACTGCTGGTAAACTTGGTACACTTGGTATGCAATAACAATTGCGTACTGAGTTTACTATTTTATTTAGGCACTCTCGGTATGCAATGCCTATTGCGTACCGAGTGTACCTAATAAACTGTTGGTTTAACTTGGTACATTTGGTATGCATTTATAATTGCGTACCAAGTTTACCAATTTATCTATGGACCCTTGGTACGTATTTGTAAATGCTTATAGAGTTTTACTAATAGCGTACTGTGATGTTTATAAAATGAGATTAGATCTAAAAAGATATTTTACCACTTTTATCTTTTCTTCTGGGGATTTTCGTGTCTCTGATGTATCTGTATCTCAACACCCGTGGCAGTTTCTTCTCAGTCGACCTCAATGCAACCTTCTTTCCAATAGCCGGTACAGCCTCAAATATCCAACTCTGTTTGATAAATAGACTTTGTTAGTATGTAATCATATACAAGATAGAATAGGTTTACTTGGTAATCTTGGTATGATTTTGTCAAAGCGTACCGAGTTTACTAGTATCAAAGTGTTACGTTTGGTATGCAAGTATAAAATCATACCAAGTATTCCAATAGCTTATACTTGTATTTGGAAAACTTGGTATGATTTTGTAAATGCGTACCGAGTTTACCAGTATCAAACTGTTACGTTAAGTACGCAATTATAAAATCGTACCAAGTTTTTCAATTATCTTATACTTATATTTGGAAATCTTGGTACGATTTTTAAAATGCGTACCGAGTTTACCAGTATCAAACTGTTATGTTTGGTACGCAATTATAAAATCGTACCAAGTTTTCCAAGGCGTACCAATTTTACCACTTTTGAACTTACAAATAAAGCAGACTGCAGCATCGAATGTGGTAAGCGATGCCGGATTTGTTTTTCTTATCTTCTGTGTCGATTGTTTTAAAAGAATCGACAACCATTTGAAACGAGAAACTGCCCCATGGGAATTTTTCCCAAGCTTGCTCATCCTCAACCAATACCCACACCCAGTCCGGGATTTTTTTTCCTTGCATTCTCATAGCCTAGGACGTACAACACTACCAATAGAAGTTTGGCCAACTTCAAGTAGTCGTCGTCGCTGACTTTGGCCACACCTCTGCAGGGGTCACCATTTCGTTCCCGAAGAGTCGGGTGTAGAGCGAGGGTCGCGGTATAGTGTGGTTGGCGTATGGGTTGAATTCTACAGGGCAAAATCTCAGCCCGCTCACCAAAGCAAATTCTGATCTCGAGAAGAGCAACAACTTCTTCTCCACCATGAACCAAACAGCTGATTCATCGTACTCAGGGAATGGCTCCACCTGACGGAGCACCATCCAGTATATGGCCTTCCCCGATCGTGTGTTGTAGTCCTGTATGCCCATAAAGTGCCCTAAGCAGGACTGTTTCAGCTTCTCCAAGATAGTGTTGCCACATTCATTGAGGCATCCTCGGATGTCAGAAATAAGTGACTCATAACCATGAGTCATCATCTTGTTTTTCAAGGTGCTGAGTTCAAGCCTCTTATATATCCAGTTGTGCTGCAATAAGACAAAAAACAATTCAATAAGAAATTCTTATTCACATTTTAATCATAATCTACTTGGTAAAAGTGGTAAACTTTTACAAATACATACTAAGTTTCCTGGTACACTCGGTACGTTTTTGCTAATGTACTTGTCATGTAGGTACGCATTTGCAAATATGTACTTGCAAACAATTAAATACTGGTACACTCGGTACATTTTTGACAATGCGTACTAAGTGTACCAGTAAAGTAGGTACGCTTTTGCAATTACGTACTAGCAAAAAATCAAATTACTAGTACACTTGGTACGTATTTGATAATACGTACCGAGTGTACTAGGAATACACTAGTTATATTGTTATGTATTTGCAAATGCTTACCAAGTTGCAATTTATATGCTTCGGAACTGGGTACACATTTACAAATCGTACTAATTTTAACCATACAATGTCATATTCACATCAACCGAATGCAAAATTCATCATTCATAATCTTATAAAATCAAGAACAAGCTATCCTCGATTCCAGAAATTACAGATCTGGAATTACAGATCATTTCACAAAACGTACCGGGTGTACAAGTTCATTTTTCCTCTAAATTTGTGTGTACCCTAATTCACAGTCTACTCAACAGACTAGGTACGTTATCGACATTCAAAACATTATAAACCCGCGAAATCGAAGAAATCAAGTGATAATCAAACATGCAACGAACCCTAACTTTCAGATCTAGATTTTGCAAATTCAAAAATGAGAAAACTTACCGGCAAATCTGCATATATATCTTCATCGCTGGTTTCCTTCTCTTCTGGCGGCGATGAGGCTTCGTTCTCTGTGGGTGGCGGCGACGCTTCTTCATGTTCGGGAAGCAGCGGCGACTGTGCTTCTTCCTCTTGGCGCGACAGCGACGACGCTTCGTTACGTTTACTCCTCGTCCTCGTTGCGCCGGTTTTCGGCTTCGTCGCTGCTTTTTTTGGCTTTGTCGCACCGTTTTTGGCTTCGTCGCGGCCGACTTTGCTGCTTCGCTCGTCGTCGCCGCCGGTTTAGAAATTGCTTCGCTCGTCGACGCGGCGGTTGATTTCTCCGCCGCTGGTTCGGTGGTTTTCTCCTTCTTCGTGCGCGGCACCATCTAGCAAAGGGATGTAAGAGGTTGACGGCGGAGTGAGGCGGAGATAGGTTGGAGAGAAGATGAATAGTCTGTGAGAAGGAAGAGGATGAGAGAGAATAGCGCGAAGAGAATGAGGGAAGAGAGAGAAACGAGAGTAATAAATGTTTTTTGAATTTTAACTGTACAAACCCACTACTCTGTAAGGGTATTTCAGTCAAATAGGGTACAATTTTACCCAATTTTTGTCAAAAGTGAACTTTTGACAAAATTTGATATTAACATGTACCCTAATGCTATATTACCATTTGCCTCTATAAAATAATGTTGCATTTAGTATTGCATATTTACATCATTAATGCGTCACCTAAATAGTATATCAGTAATTCTATTCGGACACAGTATGTCTGGACATATGTGCTTGAACTAGGAAAAAAAAAATTGTTCGATTGCCTTCAAAATTTATTTCCTACTCAGACCCCCTTCTGAAATATCGATCTCATGTACACCCGCTTCCATATTTTACTCTCATCCACACCCAACTCCTAACCTTGTAAATTTAAATTGAGATGAAACTTTATAATTAAAATTTAAAAAGAGTTGTTTATTCATAATCAAACTATCGAAACTATAAAATTAAATTATTAGTTAAAAAATTCCGCCGAATCCCTATTTTTATCATCATATGTCTGGACATAGTATATCCAAATAGCACTGACCATAGTATATTTAAGTCATTAATGCATCTACTAATGAATTACATTCAATCCGTAACTGTATATTACTAAACTGTCTGGTTTTCTGTTTTAGTTAATAATAATAATAATAATAATAATAATAATAATAATAATAATAATAATAATAATAATGATTATTTTTCGAACAATCATACTATGAAATAATTTTGAAAATTATATATTAAGATTTCACTTTTCATTATCGATTAGGTTTAAATCCCGTGAACGTGAAATACATTTCTCTTTCTTATCGCGCTGTTGTAGTAATTAACTTTTTGGTTTCGAGTACAGAGAAAATTACTGTAACTAACACGAACAATTAATAAAATTAGTCAACTCTTTTAATACTTTTGCATATAACATAAATTAAAATAGGAGAAACATGGAAATTAAACTCGTACTAATTAGTTTGACTAAAGCTGGAAACCAAACATACAAAGAAGACTAATCACGAAGGTGACCTCCATATATTGCTTTCTTAAGCAAATGTTTTCCCTCCTCATCATCCATCAAAACAACCTTCACCACATTGTCAGCTGCTATGTATTCGAACAACAAGTATGTCCCAACTTTCAGTTGGTTGCCTTCCCAAAAATATTTCCATCCGCGGCAGAATGAATACATATGGTGGTTGCGATCGGTTACCGAAACCGGCCACTTCCTTCCGCGCCAATCCTCGAGCACTGTCTCGTGCTTCGTCGCCATCCCCGACTCCAATGCGAATTTCCTGGGAATGTCCTGCATATTACAAACATTCATTAGACAATTTCAAAGAAAATTATTAATTAATTTTAAATTCAAAATTAAACTCACCAATCTTTGATCAGAGACGTAGTTGTACTCCTTCAATTTCTTGATGAACTTCCAAGTTTGTTTATGTTCATCGGAAGTCCTTTTCATGGCCAAATCTTCATCCTCTGTTGTATATACATGCAGATTTTGAGCTTATTGATTCTTATACGAACCAATGATTGAAATAAAGAAGGAAAAAGATTAAAAATAACCTGAGGATGTAGAAAAAGGCGGCGGCAGCGGCGGCGGAGATGGCAGCTCCAAGCATGAATCGAGACCGAAGATGGAGACGTGGAGAGTCGAGTCGCCAACAAGGTGAAAAGTAAGTACCTTGTCTTCGACGATGCCGTTGTCGTCCACGAATTTGGACCAGCCGCGGGTGAAGTAGAAGATGCCGTTGATTTTTTCAATCTTGACGGCCCAAGATTGTCGCGCCGGTTCCGGCTTGAGCTGCAACGTGAGTCGCTTGGGAAGATGAAGTTTGTGTTCCTCTATAAAGGCCGCCGGTAGACTCTGGCGAAACATTAAGAAATTAAACAGATTACAACCTAATTAAGAGATGAAGGATTTTTGTACACATGCAAGAAATTATTTAAACTTACGAGTCTTGTCGCGAAATCACCCTTGCAAAACATGAAGAAGGAGGAGGGGACATATGTGGAAGAACTGGCAGCCATTTGCAATCTAGTGATTTAGAGCTAATTTGATGAGTGAAGTATGATAATGAAGAAGAAGACATATAAATAGCAAAAAGTAGCGTATTTCTCCACCAAAGGGATAAATTTAAATTAATGTTGGCGAGTACTTTAATTTGCATGGAATAATTTTTGTTGGGAGTGGTTGAAGAGAGATTTCTGGTTTCGAATAGTCATGTCAATTTATGAGCTGATCAATCTCATCGGTTTATATTTTCTTTCTATTTACGTCTTTCATTTGGATTGAATATATGCAAAGTAGCAGAGACTCTTTCCTATACTTCTTATTAGTTTTGATGTGTTGAGTAAAAACAGACCAACAAATTAAAGGTAAACACATGCAACACTGCAAAATCCTAGCTACTACTATAACTCGAATCTGTAGCTGTATATGTAAAACGAAGAAGATGGACAACCGTGTTTCTCTCTCTCTCTTCAAAACTGATAACAACTGATTATGAGAATCATAGCAGTTACAGGCTCTATATATGTGCAAAACTAAATAAAAAGATAATAGGTAGCTAAAACCGACTCCAAAAGAAGATCAAGAAATTAAAGCAGACTTCTTTGTTGCTAAAGCCGTCAAATTGCATGCAGCTCCATTATTTTCGGTATTTGCTATCAAGTCCCTCCTTCACTCTTTTTTGCTGTAGAGATCTCCCAGATTAATTTAATTATAATTTAGGTATTGGTTGCAATTACTTTGTTTGTGTGCTGTTGTCATCAATTGTCATGTATTTTGTCTTCCATTTTATTCTCATATATATATATATATATATATATATATATATATATAGGGATGGATTATGGTGAAAATGGCCCTTAAAGTGAGAAATAGGAATAAATTTGGACCACACATCTCAAAAAAAGGGCGGGCGCGTGAGATACACGCGCTCGCGCGTGGCTTTCACGCGCCAATTTTTTTTTTCCGTGCGATTTTTTCTTAAAACACGGTGCATCTAGATACACTGTGTGGTGCATCTGATTACACATTGAGGCGGCGCATGTCCGATTTTTTTTTCAGTTTTTTGTTTTTCAGTTTTTTTTTAAGATTTTTTTTCTCGTCTCCGCCTTCAGCTCCGATTTTACGACTTCACCTTCACTTCGATTACTAATATAAGAATAATCGTCCGGCAACAATTTAGATTTTCGACTCGCTCCGAGGCTTTTGGCTTCCCTTGCTCGATTCTTGACCAAAGAAGAAGGAGCAAACCAAAAGATATTTTCGTAAAGCATAGTGCATTTCCTTACACCTAGTGGTGCATCTGATTACACTGTCCAGTACATATCAGTACACGTAGTGGTGCATCTCATGAACCACAATGTGGTAGATGCACCACACTTTACAATGAGATGCACCACAACGTGAAAGTAGATGTACCATACGTTGACATGAGATGCACCCAGTTTTATGGAAAAATCAAACCTTAAAGAGAAAAAAAATAAAAAATAAAAACTGAATTTTTTTCGTCCGGATGCACCACCCTCTTAGCGAGATGCACCAAATGAGTGGCTGAGATTAATTCTCATTTCTTAGGATAAGGGTCATTCTTATATGATCATAATCCATATATATATATATATATATATATATATATATATATAGGAAAGAGATCATATGAGAATAAATATTATCCTAATAAATGAGAATAGATCTCCACCATAGATCTATGGGTGATGGAGGGTCAAGATTTGGCCTAGTCAAAGTGGGTCAAACCCGGGTCAACCCGGTCAACCCGTTGACTTTTTTTTTTAATTTTTTTTTTCGAATGGTCACCCAAGATGCACCACTTCACATATTCGAATGCACCATTATATATAACGAGATGGACCACCAAGTGCATTTAGATGCACAAGATTTTCAGTTTTTTCTAAGCGTTTTTTTTTAATAAACAGTCACCCAAGTCACCGAATTTTTCAATTTTTTTTTTAAATTTTCAAATTTATTTTCCCCCTTTTTTTGTTTGCCTCATCGTTTTTTTATTTGCCGCTTCTTCTTTGGTCAAGATTCGAGCGAGAGGAGCCGAGGGCCGCGGAGCGAGGTGAAAAAGTCCAAATTGTTACCCGACGATTATCCTTATATTAGTAATCGGAGCGAAGGCAGAGCCGTAAAATCGGAGACAGAAAAAAACATTTGTAAAAAAAAAAACTGAAAAAAAATCGGACATGCACCACAATGTGTAACTAGATGTACCACACAATGTAACTAGATGCACCACATAGTGTAACTAGATGCACAACGTTTTACGAAAAAAAAAAACGAAAACACTAGTGCATCTTAATGCGCTTAGTGGTGCATCTCGTTATCTAGTGTGGTGCATATGACCTGAGCGTAAAAAAAAATTGAAAAAAAAACTTAAAATCTTAGTGGTGCATCCGAATATGTGAAGTGGTGCATGTGAGCTGACCCTTAAAAAAAATTGAAAAAAAAAATCAACGGATTGATCCGGGTTTGACCCGCTTTGTAATAAATAAGAAACAATCTGGAATGTCCATATCTTATAATCAATGGTCATCATTTTTTATATTTTTAAATTTCTTTATTATGTTGTATAACTATACGTGAGGTTAATTAAGTAATTTTATACTCATAATAGAACCGTTTCTAACTTTGAATGATGCGGTTTCATCCTAAAATGTAGGACTTTTTGTATTTTAATATGGTCATTATATTTAACACGTTTTTTTATTCTCTCTATCATTTACATTTTCACATTATTTTTGTTTATTTTTCTTCTTCATCATTTTTCTTTTTCTAGATTTGGTTAATTATTAATCACTGTTTCAAGCTTTCTCATTTTTCTCAGCCTATCCACCAATTCTTTAGCAGATCAATCACCGCTAGGATACAGTCGTGTCGCTTTTTGATCGCCGCTGCAACAGCCCATTTTATAAATCTAGATGCATTGTAAAAACAACACTTGTGAAACATTTTATATGATGATCAACACCGCTAATAAGCAAAAAATGCATTGCAAAATTTTCATATATGCAGTACAACACATCAAAATTTCTATTCCTAGTTGTTTTGAATTAAACTTGTATGCATTGAGATCTAAAATAAATTATATAATGTATGATGTCCGAATTGTGGAACACAAAAATATACAATAAGGGGTTGGTTTATATAGAAAGTATTTTTTCTGTAAAAAATAAAATAATGCATTTTTATACTATAATAATATATCTTATGTATTATTATAATGCATCATCATAATGCATTCTTATGTATTATTATAATGCATTATCATCATTGTATATTCATCATTGTATCTTATGTATTATTATAATACATTCTTGGATTACTATAATGCATTATTATGACAATGAATTTCATATACAATTATAATGCATCGATCAATCAGAATCGTAGATTTCCAAAGATCATAGTGATCCAAATCGCTTCTCATTTCTTACGGAAAATGAATTTACATATGATTTCATCCCTATACAATACATTTAAATGTAAAATTAATGAATAAAATATATTGGTTTTCTCTAATGCATTACAAATTGTGTATAAATGCATCATAATTAACTCCCTAATTTAAAACTTAATTTTGTTTTTAATATCATGTTTTATACTTATTTATCTAAAATAATATGGATTCAGATTATGTGGTCACGTTCATGTTTGGAACGTTGTTTGCCAAATCCCACGATTTTAGATATTTTGAATTTTGAGATATTCTTTTTTACTTTCTTACCCTTTTGTCGTTAAACAATATGACAGTTTCATTAAAAAATGATAAAATATATTTATTTAGATAAAACATGGGCTGTTAGATTAGAAGTGATCAATGGTTCATAATACTTCTTATTTCTTATTTCTTATTTTAAGAGGGATTTATACGTGAACTCAACCCTATATATATATATGAAATAGATCATATGAGAATTGATCTTAAAGTGAGAAATAAGAATTAATCTCCACCATTCATGTCACAACCCCAAATCCCGAGGGACGGCAAAAGCCGGGGTACGACTAGGGGTTGGATTAAAGAAGCGGGGAAGAAGGGGGAATAAATAGAATGAACGAATAAACAGACATTAATAACAGAGTGACTACTATGAACAAGACTTCAATTAAAAAGAAAGAGTTGATCTCGAAGGATCACTCGACAAGGTTCTCAAAAAGAAACTGAGTTAATTGTACGGGGTTTAGACCCAACAGAAAGATACATTAACTTCAAAAAGAGATTGGCAGCGGAAAGCGTAAAACATTGATACAAGTTCTTTATTCTAATACGACTTCTTAACTCAACATCAACCACCGCCGCTCCCGTCACTCAACCTGCACATTTAAAAACAAACATGCAGGGCTAAGTACATAAAGCACTTAGTGGGCACATTGCCGAAAACAACTCGCAAGAGTATAGATTAATCAGGCATCTCTTCATAAACACTCGTAAGACTTAAACTGATGTACACTTAATTCTGGATAACATTCTGAAGGTTAACTCAGAATCCGATCGTTTGGTAAGCACTCTGTGGGCTAACTCAGAATCTGTCCCTCTGGATAGCACTCTGTGGGCTATCTCAGAATCTGATCATTTAGTTGGAATCTCTGGATAACACTCTATGGGCTAACTCAGAATCCAATACTCTGGATAGCACTCTGTGGGGTAACTCAGAGAGGCACAAGAGAATTCACATAAAACAATTCATTATGCACTGATAGTTACTTTAATACATACTTATTAAAGCAGTAAGTAAATACTTTCGAGCAACGCTCATTTTATTTTGATAGAAAAGTCCACCTCAATCGTTTACAGAACAAACTTTAACCTTCTGTCTTCCGTCCTATCTTCAACTCCGACTTTCTTCTTTTATCGCAAATATTCAAACTTTAGTAATCGATGAAGACGATTAAAGGAAAGAAATTGAATTCGTTTTAGACTTTTAGGCCTTTGCACTTAACTACATTCTTTTGATTAACTAATAAACGAGACTTCGATTAATTCTCACTTATAAACTGACTCGGCTCATTACTCGACACTTAGGTCAGTAGATAATGGATGTTGATAGTTTATAACGACTTAAAAGTTCACAAGGAACGAAGTTGAAAAGGATTCAACTTAAGAAACATAAGCTTTGTAAATTTCTGCACAGGTCAGTAAGTTCATACAGAACAGGGTACTTCGATAAAGGGGATGAATCTTATACCAAAAGAAAGCATGAGTGTCTAGTTTACTCTCCAATTTACGGAACTCGATTTCGTTAAGCGAGCTAAAAGTTATGACAGTTTCCGTGAAACGTCGCAATACAGTCGCGCGAAACCCTAATGCTCGACAAAACTCGACGCACGATTCCCTAGGTTCGATTAATGCTATTCCACTTTTATTTTCACGAAATTTTCATCTTAGTACAGTCTATATGCAGAATCCCTTAATCGGGTTTGCATTCACGCCTTTTGATTAAACAAACGACGAGCATTTCCTCGTCATTTCCAACTAACCAATTACTATACCAAATTAACTTTTAAATTCAATTCCTATTTCATTTTCGTTTATTAACTTCTCGTTTCTCAACTATAACTTATAACATCTCGTATCTCGGATGGAAAAGTCGTCAACTACAAACTCGTTCATCAACTAATAACAATCATTATTATTAAAAAGGATTTCCTTATTCGACTTTTCTACCGGCTTTTAAACTCGTTTCTTCGTCTCTTAACGAAATTTCAAACTTCTTAGAATTCGTTCAAACTTTACGGTTACGATCATTAACTAACAAGATTATCGTAGGTTTGAATCACAAACCTAAATCATTATCTATTCTCGACTTATCGTCGATTGTTCGTCTCTTACTAAATATCCTACGTTCTCCGTTTTCGTTCAAATTTTACAACAACGATTATCATCTAACAAGCATCACTAATATGCAAACCATATTCTAAAAACATTATCGAGCTTCAACTTATCGACACGTTTCCGTCTCTTACGTTTTTCAATTTATTTTTAGAAAAATACCAAATAAATATGTATTCATCCTCATACATCTTATATCTCATTTCTATTAACCAATCGAGCATATCATATCATCTTCTTCATCGAATCAACCATTCTTCATCTCTTATCTTTCAACTTTTATTTTTAGAAAAATCTAAATTAATTCATATAGTCAATTAACAATATGTAGAACACTATCCTATCAATTAAACATCAAAGAAATCGAACTACGAAAAACCCCTAAAACTACTAAAAATTTCGGTATTAACATGGATTCAAGGGGGATGATTTTCTTCATGATTCGATCCATAAAATATATTCTTAAGCATACTATGTCATGAAATAAACAAGAATCAACATACTTCTTCATCCTATATGTTTCGAAAAAAAATGAAGTTAATGGAATCAAGATTTTGTTCGGTTCATAACATAGACGATGTTCCTACCTTGTTGATTATGAACTCGGAAATGAAATCGATCGGTAGATGGATGACTTCTGAAGCTTAAGAAAAGCTTGGATGAACTCTTCAATGGAGAAAAATGAGAGAGAATGGGAGAGAGAGAGAGAGGGAAATTCGGTAATGAGGGAGAGAGGGAGAGAGAAGGTGATGACAAGGTGATTTACTATAGCATAAAGTAGAAAATATCTCACTTAGGGTGGTGACTCATTAAGGGCGGTTTGGGTGTGAATTATCCGACGGAAATATCACGTTTTCGGGTCTAGAACGACATTATAAAAGTCGAGAAATACTTTCTTAGATAGTTACGAAATCGACGAATTCTAATTCGTCCGTTAGATTAGAAATAAATCACGTACTCGGAAAACCTAATTCGTTTTTCAAAATCCGAAAAAAGTCGGAATTAGACAGTCTAAAATTCGCCCGGAAAGTTCATAACAACTAACTTTCTCCGGTGAACTTGTATCGAAGAAAAAGTGAATGTAAAGTTCGACGATTTTTAATTCTGAGTTTTAGGATGAAAAATCTATTGGCCGCGAAAACCCTAATAAAGTAGTCGTTCGACCGACTTTTGGAATTTATTTTCTGAAACGGATTTCACCGTAAATCTTAGAATCGAAAATCCTTAACTTAGGCGTGCAAATCCTTAATTATTAATCAAATTTTTATTTTTCGCCGGAAGAAAACATCCGGGATATTACATCCTACCCCTCTAACAAGAAATTTCGTCCCGAAATTTGCATATCTTCTTTAAGCTATTTGGGGTACTTTTTTCTCATCTCTTCTTCGAGTTCTCACATGGCTTTTTCTTGCCTGTGGTGACTTCATGTCATTTTCACTACTCGTACTGACTTGCTTCTTAACTCTCGCACTTTTCGATCCAAGATCGATTGCGGTCTTTCTTCATAACTTATCTCATACTCAAGAACAATGTCTTGCTGGTTGGTCATGTGTTTAGAATTGAACACGTACTTTCTCAAATAAGATACACAACCATAAAAAAAACATTCCATAGACTTGGCGACACGACCAATCTATACACATTAAAACTATCTTTTACAAGATATCTACTAATTGTATAAAGCTTCGTCTAAGCTTACACTGAACGCGAAGAAATAATCACAATAATCCTTAGCAGGAAAATCGTGAGGAAAATCTTGTCCGCATTCTCTAAAATTAAGTCAGGATGACATACATCGCTTAAGACTTTCGTCACTTCTAGACTTCCTTCTCTTTGGTTCGAATCTGACGAAAGAATTGATCTATCACTTCACCGAGCGAATCTAGTTCTAGATTTTTCTCTTTCTTACAAGGCCTCGTAAGGCATAATACTTATCGTAGCTTGATAACTATTAGGCTTTGATCTAACACTATCTTCCTTAACATTTCTTCTAATACTTGAATCGTTCTCTCGGATTCACTTAAAATTCTCTCTCGTAAGTCTGGTGTAGCTACTAGTGCTACTATTTGGTGTAGTTATTGTCTCAGGTGTATCTAGCACTTCCAAATCCATCATCTCAATTTTTTTTACAAGTGTTTCTTCTTTGATTAGGAGACACCCTACTTTAGTTGGAGTCTTGCGAATCAGCGCGTCTGTTACGACGTTAGTTTTTTTTTCCTAGATGGTAATTGATACCACAATCATAATCCTTTCATTCCATGGATTATATCCATATCAAACATTTTCGTTAACTCTTTACTTTAAGCATTCACTCACTTTACTAAACCCCTTTTTTTCCCACTTAAAAAGTTCACAAAACTGGAACAGGTAATAACTCCGATACTAGTTCTATAAACTTTTTAACTTCCCAAGTTAAACAAGTTCCTTATTAAACAAGTTGAACTAACACGATTATAAGAAATTTTCACGAAGTCAAAGCCCACTCACGAGGTCATATATACTTATACGTCGAAAGAGTACTGTTTTGCCTTCAACGAGGACTTATACAAAATTAGACTACTACCAGTTTGGTTACGCCAATTACTTGTCTAGTGACCCTTGCCATTGTCCTGTGCTTCTGGCCTATTCACAAATGTCTATGCATTCTGCTCTTGTTGCTGTTGTGACTGTTGTTGTTGCGGATGTGGCTGAGCTTGATTAGCTCCTCAAGGGTTGGGGCTGACCATATTGATTCGATCCTACTGGTTGCAATGGTTTCAGACAATTTCTTCTCACGTGCCCCTTCTGACCACAGTTATAACAACCGTCTATGTTTTCCAAACAATTTCCAAAGTGCATCATGTTGCACTTAGGGTAGGTAGGAACAGTGATTCTTTCTTGGGTATTGTCTGCTTGTTGTCCCTGCCACTGTCCTTGTTGGTTATTTTCCCTCCATTGTCTTGATTGATTATTCTGATTCGGCTGTTGAAAGCCACGCTGATTTCCACCCTGATTTCCTCCTTCCCATTTCCTTTTTCCTTTAAAGTCGCTGTTATTGTTGTTGGAATGATCTTGAGTTGGAGCCTGGGTTGGTGCTAGTATGGGCGCTACAATCTTTTGTTCATCCGGCACAACTGCCTCCATGTCTAAGGCTCGTCCTAGTATGTATGTATAGCTCAGTCCTCCATGGCTGGCTAATGCTATTCCTAGTTCGTGTCTAAGTCCCCCACGAAACTTCTTTGCTATCTTCTCGTCGGTATCTACCTGCTCGGGTGCATACCTTGACAATTCACAAAAGGTTGCATCGTATTCAGTCACTGTCATCTTCCCTTGTTTCAAACTGTAGAACTCTGCTTCCTTCTTTGATCTATAGGTTTTAGGGATGTACTTGTCGTAAAATGCTTCCTTAAACTGATCCCAAGTAAACTGAGCCACATGCTCTGTCGGAATAACCTTCTGCCTAGTTTCCCACAAGAAATCAGCTGGTCCGGTGAGTTGAAACGCAACACACGAAAGACGCTCCTCATCACTACATCTGAGAAGTTTAAAAATTCTTTCTGTAGCTCTTACCCAAAGCTCAGCATCGCTCGGGTTTCCTGATCCATTAAAGACAGGTGGATTTTTTTTGAGGAACAGATCCTCTATGTCACGACGTAGTGGTGGTGGAGGTGGAGGGGTTTCCTTATGTCCTTGATCTTTCTCCCTCTCATGTTGTCTATGACCTCTTTCCGGTCCTTTAGGCCTACTGAGTCCCCTTCTTCTGTCATTCGCTACTCTTGGCGGCATTTTAAAACTAAAGAAATCAAGAATTCTCATCAATCCCGTGCTTTAAGCACTCACCCATTCAATAAGGAATTAACTTATCTTAATCATCTAGCAATTTCTCAAATTGCAACCAAACTCTTAACGGTTCTTAGCTTACCTTAACCATCTCATCTTACCATAATCATCTTAACTTAGACTTCTTAGTTTTTTTTTTCTTGAAGAAAACTTTTTATCAGTTCTTAATCATTAAAACAAAGTAATGACTCTACTTTGTTCATGTTACTTATACGAAAGTAACATTCGTCTCTTATTCGCTTTGATTTCCTTTATTCTGTTCTTCCATTCGGATCATCTCTTGGATATCTTGGAACCATCGTTTCTTAGAATGTCTATGTTCTCAAAGAATCGGGAAGAATCTTAGAGCAAATAGTCTAGGTTCTCAAACCAACATACTTCTCAAAATAACAGAAATTATAGCTCAATTAATTTCACATACTTTCACAAGTATAGTACTCATGCTTTCACATAATTCATGTAATATCACAAAGTATAATCTTTATACTTTAATCACATTCATACTTGGCATACTTTATTCATATTATACTTGCATACTTTGTTCATAAATTCTTGCATACTTAATCACATCATACTTATATACTTAATTCAAAAATTTCTTCTTAAAAGAAATCATACCTCTAAAACTCTTTCCTTTCTTTTCTTCTTTAGTTGAGTCGACGTAGCGGGAGGTTGAGTTGTTTACTATATTCTTAAGTTTAGTGATACAAACTAAACTTTACTTTCTAAAAAGAAGACTCAGGTGTAGAATATATACAAATACTCTATCTTACTACTCGAAAGAAACTTGTATGCAGAGCAGAAACGATTGCTCTGATACCACTCTGTCACAGCCCCAAATCCCGAGGGACGGTAAAAGCTGGGGTACGACTAGGGGTTGGATTAAAGAAGCGGGGAAGAAGGGGAAATGAATAGAATGAACGAATAAACAGACATTAATAACAGAGTGACTACTATGAACAAGACTTCAATTAAAAAGAAAGAGTTGATCTCGAAGGATCACTCGACAAGGTTCTCAAAAAAAAACTGAGTTAATTGTACGGGATTTAGACCCAACAGAAAGATACATTAACTTCAAAAAGAGATTGGTAGCGGAAAGCATAAAACATTGATACAAGTTCTTTATTCTAATACGACTTCTTAACTCAACATCAACCACCACTGCTCCTATCACTCAACCTGCACATTTAAAAACAAACATGCAGGGCTAAGTACATAAAGCACTTAGTGGGCACATTGCCGAAAACAACTCACAAGAGTATACTTAGAATCCGATCGTCTGGTTAGCACTCTGTGGGCTAACTCAGAATCTGTCCCTCTGGATAGCACTCTGTGGGCTATCTCAGAATCTGATCGTTTAGTTGGAATCTCTGGATAGCACTCTGTGGGCTAACTCAAAATCCAATACTCTGGATAGCACTCTGTGAGCTAACTCAGAGAGGCACAAGAGAATTCACATAAAACAATTCATTATGCACTGATACTTACTTTAATACATACTTATTAAAGCAGTAAGTAAACACTTTCGAGCAACGCTCATTTTATTTTGATAGAAAAGCCCACCTCAATCGTTTACAGAACAAACTTTAACCTTCTGTCTTCCGTCCTGTCTTCAACTCCGACTTCCTTCTTTTATCGCAAATATTCAAACTTTAGTAATCGATCAAGACGATTAAAGAAAAGAAATTGAATTCGTTTTAGACTTTTAGGCCTTTGCACTTAACTACATTCTTTTGATTAACTAATAAACGAGACTTCGATCAATTCTCACTTATAAACTGACTCGGCTCATTACTCGACACTTAGGTCAGTAGATAATGGATGTTGATAGTTTATAACGACTTAAAAGTTCACAAGGAACGAAGTTGAAAAGGATTCAACTTAAGAAACTTAAGCTTTGAAAATTTCTGCACAGGTCAGTAAGTTCATACAGAACAGAGTACTTCGAAACAGGGGATGAATCTTATACCAAAAGAAATCCATGGGTGTCTAGTTTACTCTCCACTTTACGGATCTCGATTTCGTTAAGCGAGCTAAAAGTTATGACAGTTTCCGTGAAATGTCGCAAAACAGTCGCGCGAAACCCTAATGCTCGACAAAACTCGACGCACGATTCCTTAGGTTCGATTAATGCTATTCCACTTTTATTTTCACGAAATTTTCATCTTAATACAGTCTATATGCAGAATCTCTTAATCGGGTTCGCATTCACGCCTTTTGATTAAACAAACGACGAGCATTTCCTCGTCATTTCCAACTAACCAATTACTATACCAAATCAACTTTCAAATTCAATTCCTATTTCATTTTCGTTTATCAACTTCTCGTTTCTCAACTATAACTTAGAACATCTCGTATCTCGGATGGAAAAGTCGTCAACTACAAACTCGTTCATCAACTAATAACAATCTGTTGGGAAATTTAAGAAAAGTTTTGATTGATTCCAAAACCAACTGACCCCAACCGAGTAGATGTTGCCAGATCCTAATGTTAGTATTTAGGCTCGCTGTTTCAGCAATGTTGAGATTTTATCTTTACAGGTCTCCAGCTGAAGACGACATCATGACTACACTCGGATAGAACATCAGTTGTAAGAAAGACAACTGAGCGTTCAAGGGGGAAGATGTAAGAGAACATCAGATGTGAGAAAGACAATTGAGCGTTCAAGCCACCTGTTCAGATGGAACATCAGATGTGAGAAAGACAACTGAGCTTTCAAGCCAACTGTTCAGACAGAACATCAGTTGCAGGACTCGAACTGATAAGATCGACAATATGAAGTTCAAGACAGCTGAGAGTTCAACTGTTCCTATTCAGACATAAGGACAGATAAAGATATCGATCAGATGGAACATCAGCTGAAAATCACTCGGATGAAGACCAAAACTTCTCAACCGACTAAACAAGGTTGAAAGTCAAAGGTTGAAGATTTGAATTTCAAAAAGGAAGTCACGTGAAGGTTTGACGTTCTGTCATTACCTCATTTGGCCCAACACAAGGCTGTCTCAGATGGAAAGCAGAAGTTCACAATTGCCAAATCGGGAAAATCTGCAGAGATGAGAGACAAGCCATCGCTTTCACAGAACAGAGATCAACGGTTCATCCAACGGCTAGTTGATTCTCTCCGCCTATAAATAGAGGCCTTCATTCATTCACCAAGATAGAAGACAGATAAGTGCAAGAGCAGACAAACGAGCGAAAGAACAACTTTTTACAGCAGACAAGCTAAACTGCATTCAATCTCTAAGAACATCACTAGTTGAGGGTTCATAGAGTGTTAGAATTTGTCTTGGTGTTTTTGATCCTAGTTTGAGTCTTCATTTGTTCAAGCTTAGATCCTAGCTGACTTCCTTGTTCGAGCTAGCAGTTGGAAACCCCACCCTTTTTCACACCCCTAAAAAGGTTGTTAGGATCCTACTATTCCCGAAATTGAGTAGATAGGTTGATAAGTACCCGTAAACTTATCTGTAAGGTTGATAAGTACCCGCAAACTTATCTTAACTGTTGCAAAGCCCGCGTAAGCTTTGTGGTTCCAGTCCTAAAGAATTTGGACTAAGTTGTGTGGACTCACAACTCCCCGTGGACGTAGGAGTTCTCTCCGAACCACGTAAATCTTTGTGTGTTTGTGTTTTCTGTTAAGTTATTTATTGCATATCCAACTGACCAACTAACCAGCACTCAAAACTGCATCTTTGCATTCTCAACTGATTTGGTTATTGACCGACCTTGCATCTGAGCGTGAGTTATTTTATACGAGTTGTTATTTCCACCACATTCCACACAGCACTACACTTCCAGCTGAGTATCCTTACTCAATTCTGATAATTTTTCGGGGGTTATTTTTAAAATTCTTTACTGGTGTATCCCCCCCCCCATACACTAGAACTCGTATCGGGACCATCAAGTGGTATCAGAGCAGTGGTTCAAAAGACTGTTGTCTCTGTTTCACGAGGTGTGAATCGAGGTGCTTTTCTTCAGTGGTCAACTGAATAGATCTTTTTCACGCTAGTGCATATCTGCTTGCATCTGTTTTCAATAACACATATGTGCAGTGCATGTCAGTTAGGAAAGCTCGCTAGATCCTCGTTTCGGTTGAAAACGATTCTTTCAACCGACCGAGTATTGGAGCTGATCCATATGGATCTCTTCGGGCCAGTTACACCCAAGAGCATGAATGGTAACGAGTATACACTTGTTGTTACTGATGATTTTTCTAGGTACACGTGGACCATTTTTATGCGACACAATAGTGAAACCCGAGATGAGATACCCAAGCTGATGGATCGGATATCGAACCAACAAGAGATGAAAATTATTTCCATCCGATCAGACCATGGAACCGAGTTCCTAAATGAAACTATCATCGAATACTGTGAGAAGCACGGAATCACTCATCAAACATCGGCTGCACGTACTCCACAACAGAATGGAGTAGCCGAGCGAAGGAACCGAACGCTGAAGGATGCTGCTACATCCATGTTGACAAGCTCAGCTCTGCCAAAGAGATTTTGGGCTAAGGCAATCAACACAGCCTGCTACACCCAGAACCGGTCTTTTCTGACCAAGCGGTTGGGAAAGACTCCATATGAGCTATGGAGACGCAGGAAGCCTGATATTTCATATTTTCGCGTTTTTGGTTCTAAGTGTTATATTCACAACAATGGGAAGACTCAGTTGAAAACTTTTGACGCCAAGGCTTCGAAGGGCATATTTCTCGGATATGCCGCTCGGATCAAGGCTTATAGAGTTTTCAACAACAGTTCTCGTGTTGTGGAGATAACACCTCATGTTATTTTTGATGAATCTACTTTTGAGTGCAGGGAACAGGCTAAAGGACAACAAGCTGATCCACATGTTCCACCAGCTCTCACCAGATCGCAGGTTCTAAGGCAGAAGAATCTAGCTGAACCATTGGTATGGGCAACTGAGGATGATGATCCTTTTTCCTCTGAAGATGAATGTGAGGACCCCAGCTCATCTCAATGGGGAATTTCAACTGATGTCACTCCAACTGCATTAGCATCCGAAGCCCAACTGAGCCCGGTTCAAAATATTGTCCATGTTGAGAATCCAGACTCAACAGCTGATAGATCACCAGTTCTGAAGATCCCAGCATCTCCCACAGCTCAGGTTATCCCATCAGTTGAAATCACGGAACAACCACTGTTGGAAGAAGAAGGAAGGCGCAACAAGAGATGGTATGAAGATCATTCCAAGGACAACATCATTGGAGATCCAGCCAAAGGTGTGAGTACTAGAAGCAGAGTTGCAAATCCAGACTCAGCTGAGAAAGATTCCAACACTTACGCCCAATATGCTGAGGAGTTGGCAAATCTTGAGGAGTTCGAACAGGCAGGAGATGTTGCCATGATTTCATGTTTCGTAGCTGATGTGCCAGAACCGAAGAATGTTGTGGAAGCTCTCAACTGTGTTCATTGGACAACAGCTATGCAAGAAGAGCTGAATGAATTTCTACGCAACTGTGTATGGGAGTTGGTAGAAAGACCAAATTGTGTCAAAGTCATTGGATTAAAGTGGATTTTTAAGAACAAGAGAGACGCCATTGGATTCATCGTGAGGAATAAGGCAAGGTTGGTAGCTCAAGGATATTGCCAACAAGAAGGAATTGATTTCGAGGATTCTTTCGCACCAGTTGCAAGGTGGAAGCCATTCGGATATTTCTAGCCTATGCCGCATTTCACAAATTCAAGGTTTATCAGATGGATGTGAAGTGTGTCTTCCTCAACGGTGATATTAAGGAAGATGTTTATGTTGAACAGCCTCTCGGTTTTGAGACTGGAGATGGAAGAGTGTATAAGTTGAAGAAAGCTATCTATGGCTTGAAGCAAGCACCCAGGGCTTGGTATGACACTCTACGTGGTTTTCTTCTGAACTCGGGGTTCAAACGAGGGTCAGTTGACAAAATACTGTTCACCATAAAAGTTGGAGAAGACATACTTGTTGTGCAAATCTATGTTGACGACATCATATTCGGTTCCAAGTCAGAGGAGCTGTGCGAGAAATTCTCAAATCTCATGAAGGAGAAATTCGAGATGTCAATGATGGGCGAGATGAATTATTTTCTTGGGCTACAGGTGAAGCAGTCATCAAAAGGGATTTTTATTAATCAGTCCAAATATACAAAAGAGCTCATCGCAAAGTTCGGTTTGCAGTCAAGTAAAACCACAAGGATCCCGATGAATACTAACTGGAAGATTGAACCCGGATCTGAGGGAAAACTCGTGGATGCCGGTAAGTATAGAGAGATTATCGGTTCTTTGCTATATCTAACCGCCAGTCGGCCAGACATATCTTACGCGGTTGGAGTGTGTGCTCGGTTCCAAGTTCAGCCGAGGGAAGCACACATGTTGGCAGCAAAGAACATCATCAAGTATCTGAAGGAAACTGTTAATGTTGGATTGTGGTATCCAACCGACGACAATATCCAACTGACCGGATACTCAGATGCGGATCTAGCCGGAGATCGGTTGGACAGGAAGTCCACATCTGGACACTGTCAGTTCATGGGAAGCAAGTTAGTCTCATGGTTCTCCAAGAAACAAACATGTGTTGCCACTTCTACAACCGAGTCAGAGTATATGACTGCCGGTAGTTGCTGCATGCAAGTGTTGTGGCTCAAGCAGCAGCTGAGAGATTATGAAGTCGCAACTAGACAAGTTCCCATCCATTATGATAGCTCAAGTGCCATTGCTATCTTTTTGAATCCTGTTCACCATTCTCAGACAAAGCACATTGACATCCGACATCATTTTATCCGAGATCATATTGAGAAGAAGGATATATCTATGGAGAAGATTCCAACTGAGATTCAGAGAGCTGATATCTTCACCAAACCTCTAGTCGAAGCGCAGTTCAAGATGTTATGCGATCTCCTTGGATTGTTGGATCCATCAGATGAGGAGTCAGCCGAGGTGAAGAAATAGATATCCATCTGAGGGGGAAGCTCAGATGAAGGGGGAATCTCAGATGCGGATCGCCAATTGAAGACATCAGACGTCAGCTGAACAGACGAACTCGAGTCAGCTGATGGTAAGCCGCAACATTGGAACACAGCTGATTCCGACATCAGCTGGCAGGTATCATTTATGGCTGAAGGTGTTTATGTCTTAAATGAGAATGTTTGAAATAAATTCAAACATTCCTGAAGCATGTCAGTTAGATTAAAATAGCCATCATAGCGCATTTAGTGTAAAGTACGGCTGAATATCAATAGTCCTACTTTATAGTGCGATTGGGCTGACATAATAACATTTCACCTTCTCACACGCTGGTTGGAACTCAGAATTCAGCGTCAAGTCAAAGCTAGTCAACAGTCGCGAGATCTCAGCCGTTTATGGATTCGCGCCATTCAACCCTAGCCGTCGATTTCAATTGACCCACGAACCTATAAAAGGCGGTAAATCAGGAAGTGATTTCTTACCTTCTATTCTTGTGTATATCTGCAGTAACTGTTCATCTTCGTCTCCGATTTTGTCTCACCATTTTCTGCAAGTTTTTCTCTCTATATATATATAAACCTCACTGCATTATTAAATGGCACCAAAAGGAAAGAAAATGGTATCTTCTGGACCTTCTCTTGTTCCATCATCGTACGAGGAATCCTTTGATATGCTGCTCTCCAAGATTCACTTCGAGCAGATTCTGTCAGAAGATGATCTGGAATCACCGGTATTATCTCCCCTCGCCGAACTTCTCAGGGAGAACGGCCTTCTGGACTGGGCGATGCTCTTCCCCACCCACCTTCTCAAGCGACAGGTCGGGGAATTCTACGTAAACCTGCAATCTCCAATCGACAGCAGAGATGGCCTCTTTACAGAAATATCTTGTCGTCAACGCGACGTTCCTGCCAGAACGATTCGCCGTGTCACTATCCCCATTCCTGTTTCCGATCTGCTACACTCTATCATCCCTCCGAACCTGACCGCCACAGACACAGTTGAGAACATCACCGATGCGGAAGTCGATCAATTTCTGGAGAGTGCTCTCATCACCCCAGAAAAATTGAGGAGTAATATGCAGCGAACGAAGTTGAAGCCCGAGCATCGACTTCTGTTCGATGTTGTATCCAAGGTCATCTTCGGATACAGTGGTGCTTTTGGAGACATCAGCCAACCGAAGCTCAAGCAGCGATTGCTTTGGAGCACAAACACAAGCATGACATCAACTGGTTTAGTTATTTCGAACACCAGTTGACACTGGAGAAGCAGAAGATCTCCGAATCCACAACTGACTCTGGAGAGAAGTTGTTGAGTGTTAAGGGAACTCTCAACTTCGGAGCCAAAATTTCTGCCCTGATCCTTCTCGCCACGAAGGATCAGAACATGGTCTGGGAAGACTGTGAGGAGACCCCTGTCAAGAGACAGATGCTCTTCCCAACCGCCAAGAAGGCTCAGGATGTGATCAGGAGTGTCTACACTCCGAAAGACAAGAGGGAAGCTGTGAAAACAGCTGAAGAAAAAGATACAGCTGAGGAGCTGCCTCCAGCTGTTGGCCGCACTTCCAAATCTACAACTGCACGCTGATACCGAGCTGAGTCGGAGAAGGAGAAAGAGGAAGAACCAGCTAAGAAGAAGTTGAGGCTTCGCCTCAAGAAGTCAGTTGCCAAACCAGCTGAGGAGGTACCAGCTGAGGAGATACCAGCTGAGGAGACTCCAGCTAAGGACGCACCAGCTGAGGAGACACCAGCTGAGGAAACACTAGCTGAGGATCCATCTGAGTCGAGTCACTCAGTTGACACGGCTGCCTTCGAGATTGTTCCTCACAGAGACGGGATGGAAGGGATGGAAACTGAACCAACTGATGAGCCGACTATCTACTCGGATGCATCTTCTTCATCTGAGGAAACCGAAGATATTCCAACCTCCCCCATGGCAGGAGCTGATGCCGTACAACCTGAACAGGTTATCCCAACCGACACACAGCCAGAAATTCCGAGCTCTCCGCTCGATGCCAACATTGAGACCATCTCTTTGGCCAATGTTGAGGAACCTCTTGATACCATTATCCCCACTCAATCAGAAATTCCGAGCTCCCCGCTCGATGCCAACGTTGAGACCAGTTCTTTGGCCAACGTTGAGGAAACCCTTGAACCGATCCCTTATGAAAATCTCTCTCCCTCCCCCATCGACGAAGAGGCTGACCGTCAAGCAGTCGCACTGGAACATGAAGGCAAGCTGGCCTATTGCTTCCAAAAGCTGATCGGGATGTTCCCTGAAGCGCACGACATGCCTACTTTTGCCACTCTCGGAACCCAGCTGCTGTATCAGTTCAACATCATCTTCAGTCACTGGTATGTGAAGGAAGATACCATCCGCATACACAGCTGGAACCAGCTCAAGGCCGATGAGTCACGTATCAGGGATTACTTCAACTACACCAACCTGGAGATTGCATACAACAATAAAATTGCACTGCTGACGCGTCATCTGGACATCAGCAAGGCTGAAGGAAGAGACACCAGGGAGATAGCAGGACAAGACTGTGTCGATTTCCTGGACAACATGCTAACAAAATCTGCTAATTTTATAGTTGATCTTGATGCAGCCGCCGCAGCCGCCAAGCAGGAAGAGGAAGAACTCCAACAGTACCTGGCAAATCGGCAAGCCATGGTCACTGTTGAACAGCCAGCACTTTCTGACCAACCAGCTCCAGCTGATCAGCCAGCTCCCTCCACTGATGAAATTTGCGAGCTGATCGCTGAGAGGGTAAACCAACTGAGGAAGGAGATGCTTGCCAACATCCAGCTCAACCAAGCAGATCAGCTGAGGATGATGGAAGCTCAAGAAGAAAAGCATGGGAAGCTACAGGAAGAGAATGATGCGCTGAAGATGAAGCTGGATGAATTCTCAACATCCACCGGCCAAGACATCAATGCACTGAAGACAACCGTTCATGGAATCCGATCAGATCTGAACGTCTTCAAGTCTATCTCAGACTCCAACCTGGCCAAATCTCAACAAACTCAGGATGAAGAATGGGATTCTTGGTTCGAATCCAGATGGGCTGAGTTTGTCGCCTTCCAAACCAAAGTAAATGAAACCTTCACTGCACTGAGGAAAGCCGATCAAGAGCGCCATGACACTGAAATAGCAAAGAAGGTTGAAGTGGAGTGTGCAGTAGATGAGCTCTTCAACCGAATCCAACAAGCTGAACAACAACTCACCTCTCTGGATGGCTCAGTTGAAAGCCTTGTTGCTGATGCCAAAAAGGGGAAAGATGTGATGCAGCAAGATGAGATCGGGGAAGATGAGACACCAGCCGAAAAATCTCAACCAAAGAAGAAAGCTAAGAAGAAGAAGTCCACTCCAAAGCCAACCGACAAGAAACAACAACTGAAATCCATTGCTGTCAGTGGAGATGAAATAGCGAAGGACATGGAACAGGCGGAGGAGTATGGAGTTTCCTACAACTCCATAGCCGAGATAGCAGCCGAGCTCGATGCTGAACTCGACGGTATTACAACCGAAGAGTGTATTGCTGCTGCTAAGGCTATGGATGTTCCTGAGAGAAACTACATGAATCCTGACTGGATAAAGAAGTTTGCAGCCAGCCAAGCAACCAGAGTCAACCAGTTCGAGGAGGAGCTTGCCAAGGTTACCAACAACTTGGACAGGAACATTGCCTCCCGCAGCCGACGAAGAATTGAGAAACATCAGGTAAAGGCTGAAGCACGGCTGAAACAACAAAGATTGCCTGGGAAGATCAAGCTTCAAAGTTGCTTCAGGCATGTTGACAAATGGATGCCAGCTGAATGGAATGAGGATTGGGAATCATTCAAGCAGGAGTTTGTGAATGATTTTTATTATAGGAAGGTTTACTCAACTGAGGATTCGAGGAGAGCCTTCAAGGAAGTCCTGACCGAGCTACACTCTGGGGATTCGGGCATGTTCAGCCAGTTCAGGCGAGCAATGATTGATGCGAAACTGGATATGAACACTGTCCCCGTCCCTCAGAAAGTCACATATCTTCCTCCATTCCTTCCAGACTTAAGAAATCCCAACCGACATAAGATAGCAGCTGAAGCAAGGAAAGTTTGCCAAGAGCATGGGATTGACATCTCAAAGGAGTCAGATGCGAAAAGAGATATTTTTGTTAGAATTTTCAGCAAGTATGGGCTAAAGTATTAGCTAAGTTAAAGTTTTTGAGCAACTGATGTAATTTTTTTTTATTTTTGGGCATATTTTTGTAACCATCATTTGTAATGAAAACTTTCATCAGTTATCCGATTCACCTTGACGTACAATATCTCGTTGTCCAAGCTTTGAATCGCAAAGTTATTTCAATACCATGTTATAACTATGCTAACCCTTTGATATTTTAATCTTATAGACTGTCTAGAATTTCAGCTGAGATTTTAGTTAAGACAGAAGGGTTTAGATCAGTAGGGTTTTGACATCATCAAAAAGGGGGAAATTGTTGGGAAATTTAAGAAAAGTTTTGATTGATTCCAAAACCAACTGACCCCAACCGAGTAGATGTTGTCAGATCCTAATGTTAGTATTTAGGCTCGCTGTTTGAGCAATGTTGAGATTTTATCTTTACAGGTCTCCAGCTGAAGACGGCATCATGACTACACTCGGATAGAATATCAGTTGTAAGAAAGACAATTGAGCGTTCAAGGGGGAAGATGTAAGAGAACATCAGATGTGAGAAAGACAACTGAGCGTTCAAGCCAACTGTTCAGACAGAACATCAGTTGCAGGACTCGAACTGATAAGATCGACAACATGAAGTTCAAGACAGCTGAGAGTTCAACTGTTCCTATTCAGACATAAGGTCAGATGAAGATATCGATCAGATGAAACATCAGCTGAAAATCACTCGGATGAAGACCAAAACTTCTCAACCGACTAAACAAGATTGAAAGTTAAAGGTTGAAGATTTGAATTTCAAAAAGAAAGTCACGTGAAGGTTTGACGTTCTGTCATTACCTCATTTGGCCCAACACAAGGCTGTCTCAGATGGAAAGCAGAAGTTCACAGTTGCCAAATCTGGAAAATCTGCAGAGATGAGAGACAAGCCATCGCTTTCACAGAACAGAGATCAACGATTCATCCAATGGCTAGTTGATTCTCTCCGCCTATAAATAGAGGCCTTCATTCATTCACCAAGATAGAAGACAGACAAGTGCAAGAGCAGACAAACGAGCGAAAGAACAACTTTTTACAGCACACAAGCTAAACTGCATTCAATCTCTAAGAACATCACTAGTTGAGGGTTCATAGAGTGTTAGAATTTGTCTTGGTGTTTTTTATCCTAGTTTGAGTCTTCATTTGTTCAAGCTTAGATCCTAGCTCACTTCCTTGTTCGAGCTAGCAGTTGGAAACCCCATCCTTTTTCACACCCCTAAAAAGGTTGTTAGGATCCTACTCTTCCCGAAATTGAGTAGATAGGTTGATAAGTACCCGTAAACTTATCTGTAAGGTTGATAAGTACCCGCAAACTTATCTTAACGTTTGCAAAGCCCGAGTAAGCTTTGTGGTTCTAGTCCTAAAGAATTTGGACTGAGTTGTGTGGACTTACAACTCTCCGTGGACGTAGGAGTTCTCTCCGAACCACGTAAATCTTTGTGTGTTTGTGTTTTCTGTTAAGTTATTTATTGCATATCCAACTGACCAACTAAACAGCACTCAAAACTGCATCTTTGCATTCTCAACTGATTTGGTTATTGACCGACCTTGCATCTGAGCGTGAGTTATTTTATACGAGTTGTTATTTCCACCACATTCCGCATAGCACTACACTTCCAGCTGAGTATCCTTACTCAGTTCTGATAATTTTTCGGGGTTGTTTTTAAAATTCTTTACTGGTGTATTCCCCCCCCCCCATACACCAGATTTCGTATCGGGACCATCAAGTGGTATCAGAGCAGTGGTTCAAAAGACTGCTGTCTCTGTTTCACGAGGTGTGAATCGAGGTATTTTTCTTCAGTAGTCAACTAAATAGATCTTTTTCACGCTAGTGCATATCTGCTTGCATCTGTTTTCTGTTTGTTGTGTGCAGATGGATGTTAAAGACAAGATTGTTGTCATGTTCTCGGTTGTGAATTATACAACAAGTGATTACATCCGGACCAATCACCATCATGGAAAAAGTTACTCGCACTCCTACAAATCCCAATGATGGGGATGCAAGTGAGGTGATGGTTGAGAAAAAGCCAGAAGACTTCACTTCTGAGGAAGCGAAAGTGAGCCAGCTGGATATCTGGGCTCAGAGCACTATCATGTCCACAGTTGGACAAGACTATCTTCCATGGATAGAAGAGTGCAACACAGCTAAGGTGATGTGGGATATTTTGGCATCTCTTAGCGAGGGGAGTGATGAAACCAAGGAGAACAAGTTCTCCCATGCTTGTCAAGATTTTGACAACTTTTGTCTAAGAGTTGATGAAACCATTGATCAGTTGGAGCTTCGGTTCATGGATATCATCCGAAGGATTCAGTCTATCTGACGAGGGAAATATACTTTGAGAGAAATCAACCTCAAAGTATTACAAGCTCTACCAGCTGAGTGGGACACCTTCACCAACATTCATGAAAGCTTAGCTGATCTTGGAGAAATGGGAACTGACAGACTGTTCTCAATCCTGAAAGGAAATGAGTACAAGGTGAACCGACGAAGATCAACTCAGTCCTCGGGGCAGACGATTCGACTTGAGGATGTTGGTTCAGGAACAAAGACAGTAGCGCTTCGAGCTGACTATTCCAAGCCGCGAACATCAAGGGCAACAAGATCTGCGGACACAGCATCGAAGGAGCCAAGCAGAGAAGAGCTGCAACAGAGTATAGCCTCCCTGTCAAAGAAGCTAGCTGACATGGATACTCGGTTCAGAAAATATAAGCGGTTCTACTAATCCAACCGAACTCGAGATAACTCAAAGCCTGTGACCAACAGTTGCTTTGAATGCGGTAAAGAGGGACACATTAAACTGATTGTCCAGATCTTTCAAAGAAAGATAGAGAAGCATTGAGGGCCAAGAAAAATGCAAAGAACAAGGCCATGGTTGCAGAAGAAGCAGCTGATGACATGGACATCTTCACTGACACCGAACATGAGGACGAGCTGACTTCCACCAACAACGCTATCAGACAGGATCAATATCTCATGGCACTTGGAACTGACCAGGATGATGCTGAGGTACATTCTAGTCCACTTAATTTAAATTCTTCTAATGCTACTAACATGCAGGAATCAGTAGATCAAGAGTTGGAACCCTCTTGGGGCGATTTCCTAGAACTCAGTGAGGAACTGCATCAGCAATCGGTTGAGTTTAAGAATCTTCAAGAACAGTTTGCTAGACTTGAAGAATCCTTAACTGAAAAGGACGATCTGATTAAAAGTCAAACCGAAGAGATTGATAATCTCAAAAGTCAACTGAATCTAGCCAACCGAACTAATGCTCCAACCGATGAGGAGTTGAAGAAGCAGATCAATGAGCAGCATGATCAGTTGAACAAGCAAGAGGATCAGATCGATCAGCTGATGAAGAAGTCAGACCCACAGACCGAGCATATAGTTGTTCTCCTCAAGGATTTGCAAACTGAGAAGGACAACCCAATAAAGCTATATCAGTCATCCAAAATCATCGAGAATCTCATCAGTTAGCAAAGACAAATGAATGACGTGTCTGGACTCGGTTACGACGTGGTCAAGGACACCGGAATTCCACCCGCAACCTTCATCAAGGCTGTGGATGTCTCGGTTGACAAGCCAAATCCGGTTGAGTCTGCAACTCCCCAGCTTAATCCAACCTCCACGTCACAACAAACACAACCTGCCAAGGAAACTACAGCTGAGAAAGGAAAAGGAGCCATGATTGGAGAACTGAAGAATTCATCGGTTGGGACAACAACCGAGGGGGAATGTTCCAAGACTCAGAAGAGGAATCAGAGACGTCGGAGATACAATCAGAACCGATCTCAGAACCGACATCTGAACCGACCTCAGAACCGACCTTAGAAGGGATGGAATTAACCGAACCAACAGAGATTCAACCATCAGAATCAACATCGGTTCCATCATCTGAACAACCAGAGGTTCCATCAAAGTCAACCTATGTGGAACAATTCCAACAGCTGCGAATATTCATGCCACAACATGAATCAACAACAGGGCATGAACAGCTGTCGTCAACAGTCAGAAAAATGGAATCGGAATCAGCCACAAAGATTCCGGAATGGCGTCCGACCTCATAGGCAAAATCAAATGGGTCAGAAACGTCAACAAAACAGGGGGAACGCCTCTCCTCCTAAAGCTCACAATTGGAGAAATCAATCTCCTCCCAAGAAACAGAACATCAACAATAGCAACAAGCCTAAGGATAACCGAGGTGTTGTTATAGTTGATGGAGAAGGAAAAATAAATTGGAATGATAAATCTATCCGAATCTACAGAGAAAAGCGACTCACAGTTCAAGGGGGAACAAGTTCTAATCCTCCAAGACCCAACTAACATTGGGGACCTAAGCGTGTTTCTCTGTGCAGGAGCAGGAGGAACAGCTGAGGAAGAATATAGCATCACAAACATTGTGGGTGATGGATAGTGGATGCTCGAAACACATGACAAATCTGAAGGATTTGCTTGGAAGTTTCGTGGAGAAGGAAGGACCATCAGTTACATTTGGTGACAACTCAAAAGGTCACACCAAAGGCTACGGTACCCTTGAAACCAATCATGTATCCATTTCTAATGTTTCATAAGTTGATGGATTGAAGCATAACTTGCTCTCCATCAGCCAATTCTGTGATAATGGTTTCTCTGTCAAGTTTGATGCACAGGGCTGCAGGGTTAAAAATGTTGAAACAAAGCAGGTCATATTGTTGGGAAATCGATCTCCAACCGGGAATGTCTACTATGCAGATTGGAACAGTAGTCCTCCTGAAACCTGTCTGTTATCAAAAAGAGCAGTTCAGATGTGAGCTGGCTGTGGCACAAAAGGCTCAACCATTTGAATTTCAAGACAATGAACCGACTTGCGAGACAGGAACATGCAAAGGGTATTCCTAACCGAGTGTTTTCAACAACACATATGTGCAGTACATGTCAGTTGGGAAAGCTCGCTAGATCCTCCTTTCGGTTGAAAATGATTCCCTCAACCGACCGAGTATTGCAGCTGATCCATATGGATCTCTTCGGGCCAGTTACACCCAAGAGCATGAATGGTAACGAGTATACACGTGTTGTTACTGATGATTTTTCTAGGTACACGTGGACCATTTTTATGCGACACAAGAGTGAAACTCGAGATGAGCTACCCAAGCTGATGGATCGGATATCGAACCAATAAGAGATGAAAATTATTTCCATCCGATCAGACCGTGGAACCGAGTTCCTAAATGAAACTATCATCAAATACTGTGAGAAGCACAAAATCACTCATCAAACATCGGCTGCGCGTACTCCACAGCAGAATGGAGTAGCCGAGCGAAGGAACCGAACGCTGAAGGATGCTGCTACATCCATGTTGACAAGCTCAGCTCTGCCAAAGAGATTTTGGGCTGAGGCAATCAACACAGCCTGCTACACCCAGAACCGGTCTCTTCTGATCAAGCGGTTGGGAAAGACTCCATATGAGTTATAGAGACGCAAGAAGCCTGATATTTCATATTTTTGCGTTTTTGGTTCTAAGTGTTATATTCACAACAATGGGAAGACTCAGTTGAAAACTTTTGACGCCAAGGCTTCGAAGGGCATATTTCTCGGATATGCCGCTCGGATCAAGGCTTATAGAGTTTTCAACTACAGTTCTCGTGTTGTGGATCAAGGCTTCGAAGGGCATATTTATTGCATTTCCAACTGACCAACTAACCAGCACTCAAAACTGCATCTTTGCATTCTCAACTGATTTGGTTATTGACCGACCTTGCATCTGAGCGTGAGTTATTTTATACGAGTTGTTATTTCCACCACATTCCGCACAGCACTACACTTCCAGCTGAGTATCCTTACTCAGTTGTGATAATTTTTCGGGTGTTGTTTTTAAAATTCTTTACTGGTGTATTCCCCTCCCCCCCCCATACACCAGAACTCGTATCGGGACCATCACAATCATTATTATTAAAAATGTTGGGAAATTTATTAGTATGAGTTTTGATGAATTCCAAAACGAACTGACCCCAACCGAGTAGATGTTGCCAGTTCCTAATGTTAGCTGTTAGGCTCGCTGTTTGAGCAATGTTAAGATTTTATCTTTACATATCTCCAGCTGAAGACGGCAACATAGCAACACTCGGATACAACCCCGGATGAAAGATCGGATAAGGAACATCAGTTACAAGACTTTGCCTGATGAGAAAGCTATGCCAAAAAGGGGAATGCTTTTTAACAGCTGAGAGTTCAAGCCAACTGTTCAGTTGGAACATCAGCTATAAAATGCCATCCGATAAAGAGAAGATGATTCAAGAAGGGGGAAGGTATAAAGAAGTCTCAACATGAAGTTCAAAGTCAGCTGAGAGTTCAACGGTTTAGTCAGAACATCAGCTGAAGACCACTAAGATAAAGATCAAGATTTTCAACCGACTAACCGAGGTTGACTGTCAGAAAGGTTTGAATTTGAATTTCAAAAGGAAGTCACATGAGGGTTTGACCGTTCAGTCATTACCCCATTTGGCCCAACACAAGGCTGTCTCAGATGGAAAGCAGAAGAGCACAAATGCCATATCGGGAAAGTCTGCAGAGATGAGAGACAAGCCATCGCTTTCAACGATCAGAGATCAACAGCTCCTCCAACGGCTAGTTGATACTCTCCGCCTATAAATAAGAGGCCTTCATTCATTCGACATATATGATACACACGCGAGAAGAAACCAGAGAGCAAAAAGAAAGAGAAATATTCTTCACGAGCTGAACTGAATCTCTTAGAACATCACTTGTTGAGAGTTCTACAGTTAGATAGTTTTTGTGTCTTTAGATCGAACCTTGAGAACATCACTTAGTGAGAGTTCATAGAGAGTTAGATCATAGCTCACATCCCATTCGAACTTTTAGTTGGAAACATATTTTTCTTTCACCTGCAAAGGTTTAGGATCCTACTCTTCCTGCAATTGAGTAGTTAGGTCGTTTAGTACCCGTAAACTAAACTGTAAGGTTGATAAGTACCCGCAAACTTATGCATAACGGTTGCTCAGCCCGCGTAAGCTGAGTGGTTTGTCCAGAAGAACTTGGACAGAGTTGTGTGGATTCACAACTCCCCGTGGACGTAGGAGGGTTATCTCCGAACCACGTTAAATTATGTGTGTCTGTGTTTATTTCTGTTCAGTTACTTATTGCATTTTCAAGTGACCAAACTAACCGGCATACAAACTGCATATTTGCATATTCAACTGTTTTGGTTTTTGACCATCCCTACACTAAAGCGTGAGTTATTTTTACGAGTATAATTTCCACCACTTTTCGCACAACACCACTATCACAGTTGAGTTCTCTTACTCAGTTGGGATCTCAGCTGAGACTTTCTTTACTCAGCTGAAGTTTTTGAGGTTTAAGCTTTCAAAGTTAAAAAATCCTAACTGGTGTATTCCCCCCCCCTCCATACACCAGTAACTCGTATCGGGACCATCAAAAAAGGATTTCCTTATTCGACTTTTCTACCGGCTTTTAAACTCGTTTCTTCGTCTCTTAACGTAATTTCAAACTTCTTAGAATTCGTTCAAACTTTACGGTTACGATCATTAACTAACAAGATTATCGTAGGTTCGAATCACAAACCTAAATCATTATCCATTCTCGACTTATCGTCGACTGTTCGTCTCTTACTAAAAATCCTACGTTCTCCGTTTTCGTTCAAATTTTACAACAACGATTATCATCTAACAAGCATCACTAATATGCAAACCATATTCTAAAAACATTATCGAGCTTCAACTTATCGACACGTTTCCGTCTCTTATGTTTTTCAATTTATTTTTAGAAAAATCCCAAATAAATATATATTCATCCTCATACATCTTATATCTCATTTCTATTAACCAATCGAGCATATCATATCATCTTCTTCATCGAATCAACCATTCTTCATCTCTTATCTTTCAACTTTTATTTTTAGAAAAATCTAAATTAATTCATATAGTTAATTAACAACATGTAGAACACTATCCTATCAATTAAACATCAAAGAAATCGAACTACGAAAAACCCCTAAAACTACTAAAATTTTCGGTATTAACATGGATTCAAGGGGGATGATTTTCTTCATGATTCGATCCATAAAATTTATTCTTAAGCATACTATGTCATGAAATAAACAAGAATCAACATGCTTCTTCATCCTATATGTTTCGAAAAAAATGAAGTTAATGGAATCAAGATTTTGTTCGGTTCATAACGTAGACGATGTTCCTACCTTGTTGATTATGAACTCGGAAATGAAATCGATCGGTAGATGGATGACTTGTGAAGCTTGAGAAAAGCTTGGATGAACTCTTCAATGGAGAAAAATGAGAGAGAATGGGAGAGAGAGAGAGGGAAATTCGGTAATGAGGAAGAGAGGGAGAGAGAAGGTGATGACAAGGTGATTTACTATAGCATAAAATTAAATATATCTCACTTAGGGTGGTGACTCATTAAGGGCAGTTTGGGTGTGAATTATCCGACGGAAATATCGCGTTTTCGGGTCTAGAACGACATTATAAAAGTCGAGAAATACTTTCTTAGATAGTTACGAAATCGACGAAATCTAATTCGTTCGTTAGATTAGAAATAAATCACGTACTCGAAAAACCTAATTCATTTTTCAGAATCCGAGAAAAAGTTGGGATTAGACAGTCTAAAATTCGCCCGGAAAAATCATAAAAACTAACTTTCTCCGGTGAACTCGTATCGAAGAAAAAGTGAATGTAAAGTTCGACGGTTTTTAATTCTGAGTTTTCGGACGAAAAATCTATTGGACGCGAAAACCCTAATACTGTAGTCATTCGACCGACTTCTGGAATTTATTTTCTGAAACGGATTTCACCGTAAATCTTAGAATCGAAAATCATTAACTTAGGCGTGCAAATCCTTAGTTATTAATCAAATTTTTATTTTTTGTCGGAAGAAAACATCCGGGGTATTACAATTCATTTAATCAATATAGAGGGTTAAAATTTAATCTGGTCAAAGCGGGTCAAACCTGGGTCAACCCGGTCAGCTCATATGCACCACTTCACATATTCGGATGCACCACACTATATAACGAGATGCACCACTAAGTGCATTTAGATGCACCAGAGTTTTGGTTTTTTTTTTCCGATATTTTTTTCAATTTTCTGATTTATTATCCCCCGTTTTTTTTTGTCTCTTCGTTTTTTTGTTTGCCGCTTCTTCTTTGATTAACATTCGAGCGAGGGGAGTCGAAGGCCTCGGAGCGAGCCGAAAAAGTCCAAATTATTGTCCGCCGATTATCCTTATATTAGTAATCGGAGCGAAGGCGGAGCCGTAAAATCGAAGTCGAAGGCGGAGGCGGAGCCGGGAAAAAAACATTTGTAAAAAAAATTGAAAAGAAAAACTGAAAAAATCTGTAAAAAAAAATGAAAATAAAAACAGAAAAAAAACGGATGCACCACAATGTGTAACCAGATGCACCACATAGTGTAACTAGATGTACCACACAGTGGTGCATCTCGTTGTGAAGTGGTGCATCTCGTTAAATAGAGTGGTGCATCCGAATATGTGAAGTGGTGCATGTGAGCTGACCCTAGAAAAAAATCAAAAAAAAATGTCAACGGGTTGACCCGGGTTTGACCCGTTTTAACCCGCTTTGATGTAATGCCCCGTAAATTCCTTACGATTTCAAAAATTTAAAGTTAATTAAATAAATAGCTTTGCACGCCTAAGTTTACGATTTTGAATTCTAAGACTAACGGTCGAATCTGTTTCCGAAAATAAATTACGAAAGTCAGCTAGACGACTACTGTATTTAAGGTTAGCGCGTACGAAAAGTTTTTAGTTCGTGAACTCAGAACGGAAAACTGTCTGATTTTTACATTCACGAAATCGCGATACGAACTCGCCCGAGAAAGTTCGTTTTCATGATTTTTCGGACGAAACTCGGACTGTGTCGTCCCGAGTTTTTGTTAAAATAAATTTTATAAATTTATTTTCCGATTAAGTTTCATACGTTTTGCGGTCGAATCGGATCGCGACGATTTTGTGCCGAGCTATGTTTTTCGTCGAACGTTTTCCGTAACGTCGGATCGCGCCGGAAAAAGCACGTATTTTCCTTCTCCCTCCCCATTCCAACCGACCTCCCCCTCTCTCTCCTAGATGATATTTTCATTTTATAATGTTATATGAGGACACCTATTGTTATTACTATTGCACTTTACACCTATTACATCTTATAACATAAGTTAACAATTAAATCCATCTCTCTCTCCCTCCCACACTAATTTTCGGCAGCCTCCCTCCTCAACACTCTCTCATCTTCATCTTCTTCCTCCATTGAAGAAAGCTTCAAGAACTTGAAGGAGAAACACACAAGTCTTCATTCATTCATCCAAACCTAATACCTTCTTCATTAATTATCAAGGTAATCATGTCCTCCATACTCCTATCCAATTGGATTCCCCATCTTTTTATTTTTTTTCTTGGATCGAGTTTTAGGATGATGATTTAGATGATTCGATCATGAATTAATGAAAGTAGATGTGTTAGATAGGATAATTAGGGTTTAGGATTGAACAAAAATCAAGAACCCTAATCCCCTTGTAATACCGAAATTTTTAGGAATTTGTAGGATTTTTGGATTTCTTCAATTAATGATAAATTCATGCTTAAGAGGTGCTTAATTGATGATTAGAACAAAAAGAAATCGAAAGCCCCTTGAATTGTTGAAACCGATTTAGGGTTTAGGTAAAGAACCCTAATCCCCTTGAATCCAACTTAATTCCTTATGATCTTTTAAGTCGTATTAAGTTACCGACTACCTTCTCTACTGACCTAAGAGTCGAGTATGAGACCTTCCGAGTCTCGTTCCCGTTTAAGTAAAATGAATTTAGTAAGCATGCAAATGCCTAAAGAATGAAACGACTAAAACCTATTTCGATTCTCTTTGATCGATTATCTTTTACGACCCGTTTTTAAGTATTATTATTTTACGATGAAGGAGGAAGCCAACTGTAAAGAAAGAACGGAAGATCCGAAGATTGGAAGCTAGTGCTTTTAGTTCTGTATTACGAGGTGGGCTTTTATATACAAAATAAAACGAGCAATGCTCGGAAAATCTTTCTTTATCGCTTTGATATCTGTGTTTTCAAAGTGATATTATGGGATGAACTGTTTTATGTTTTATGTGAGTTCTCTTGTACCTATCTGAGTCAATATTCGTGTTTTCCAGATTTAGAGTTAATCTAACTAGGTTAACTAACGATCGGCTCTGAGTTAGCTGCTAAGTGCTTTCCAGAGTTAGTGCACATTGTAACCTGTGGTGTATGTGATATCCTGTTGAGGGGTACCAGCCACGGTGAATGAGAATTGGTCAAGATTGAACATAGCATACCAGAAAATACTCGGCCGAGTAAATTGTGAAAATAAGTCAGAAAATGTTTAGTAGACACGGGTTCTTTCAATAAAACCCCGATGTGCTACACTTATGAAATGCCATATTTATCTATACTTATGATTATGATTTCGGCATCGTGCCCACTAAGTACTTTTGTACTTAGCCCTGCATTGTTTTCTAAATGTGCAGGTTGAAGCGACGGGAGCGGCAACGGTTGATGTTGAGTTGAAAGATAGGATGCTTTAGTTAGAACTCTTCCGCTGCAGAACTCTACATCTTTTGAAATGTACCTTTTGAACAATACACTGTAGTTTAAGTCTGTAATTATGAACTTAGTTTCTACTGTGTACTTTCGTCGAGTAATCCTTAGCGATTAACTCTTTCTTATTTATATTCAAGTCTTGTTCATGGTTTATTTGATGCCTTTCATGTATGTTTAGTCAGTTAGCCCCCTTCTTCCCCGCTTCTTTAATCCAACCCTAGTCGCACCCCGGCTTCAGCCGTCCCTCGGGATTCGGGGCTGTGACAGTGTGGTATCAGAGCAAGGTCTGTTTCCTACTCTGATCATTAGTCATTCTTTTCTAGTATAAGTTATTCTTTTAGTGATACCACAGAGTGGTATCAGAGCAGAGGTTCGTCTCTTGCTCTGACTATGAGTCAATCTTCTAGTTCGAGTCAATTTTCTAGTATGAGTTATTCTTTTAGTAATACCACAAAGTGGTATCTGAGCAGAAGTTCGTTTTCTGCTCTGGTCGCGAGTCAGTCTTCTAGACCAAGTCATTCTTTCAGTAATACCACTAAGTGGTCACGGAGCAGTAAGTTGTTTCCTGCTCTGATTATGAGTCATCTTTTTCTAATACGAGCCATTCCTTTAAGTAATATCACAGAGTGGTATTTTTATGCAAGTCTTCCTTCGAGTAATAGTATAGAGTATTGATTCGTACTCTATATCGAGTCTCCTTTCGAGTCATAAGATGGAATAATGGTATGTACTTTAGGTCAGAATCTTCCGTCAAGTAGAAGATAAGAGTTAGACTATAACACTAAGATTGAGAATGTAGATGTCAACTCAACCTCCCGCTCCGTCGACTCAACGAGGAAAAGGAAAGAATTTTATGATGTGATTTCTTTTAAATAAGAAATTTTATGAGCAAGTATTCAATAAAAATTGAGAATGAGAATGAGTTGTGTTTTGAGAAAAATAAAATTTTTACAGAAGTATAATTTTTATACTCTATGTGATTATGCGATAGTACAAGTACTATCTTATGTGAAATTATTTGTGCAATGATTTCCCTTTTATGAAAAATATGCGGACACAAGAATATAGTCGGATTTTAGGGATTTTTTCCGGTTCAATGAGAACGTAGACTTGAAACCTAAGAACTTTCTGGTTCTTCGAGAATTTAGACATTTTTAAGAAACGTTATTTTGGAATGATTTCGAAAGGAGATCCTCAACGCGAGAAGGACTTCTACTGATGAATGTCACGTGCGTTGAGTGACATGAATAAAGATTCGGCAAATGCGAACTTGTTTTCTGAGAATTTCCAGCGAGGAAAATGAATAAAAATGATTCAATAAATCGTGTTAGTAATCGAAGGGAGCGATTAGACGTTTGAGAAGCTTTCTGCTTCGAGTTAAGAAAGATATGAACAAAACGACGAAGAGCGAGTTAAATTGGAATCAAAGCCAAATGAAATAAGTGAACGTTGCTCCCGTATAAGTAACGTAAATGACGTCATTCGTGTCATGTCATTCCGTTTTCTTTTTGTTTCGTGTTTCAGTAGTGTTCGCCTTGATTAAACTTTACGAAGAAAAATTGTACAAATTAATAGAAATCGAGCATGAAGCTTGATTAAGTTTTCCATCGATCGCCCAATTCTAGCGACGACAACTTGAACTTAGTTTCCAGGAAGTTTATTCTTTAAGTTATATATTCCATTTTTCTTATGGAATTTAATTCCATATTTCGTCTTGAACGAATACTAAGAGTCGTAAACGACAAAATTTCTTGTAAATGGATGTTACTTTTGAATAAGTAACATGAACAAAGTAAATACGCTTTGTTTTAATAAGTGAGAGTCGTTAAGAAATGTGGTGAGAAAGAAATAAAGAATTAAATTAAATAAAAAAAATAGGGTGAAATGAAAAAAAATGAAAATAAAATCTTTAATTTTATATATATATATGTTGTTTAAGTGCAATTTCTTGAATTGCTAGAAGTCTTAATAAGTGGTTGACTTAAGTGATGATGTTACAATTGAATAAGGAATATCCATTTTGTAATTTATGTTTTCATTGAGACAAGTTATTTCTCCCTACCTGTTACTGATCCGTGTTTTCCTTAAAACTTTTGTAGGATGGCTAGGACTCGTGTTACGGCTCGGAAGAGCCAGCCTTTGGCCTCGTGCGAGCGCACCATAGTTGACATGTTGCAGGACGAGTACTACGAGTTTGAGGTAGACTATGGAGAGGAAGACGTAGGACAGATTGTGAGCAACTTCTCTTCAGCTTACTACCCAGTACGACACTTGATCCGGGAGAGTCAGGCGATTCTAGACCTGATCGTACACCTACCGGACGAGTGGCACGGATTGGTGCACCGGGTAGCGTGGTACTTTTTAGGGATCCTCAGCGACGACACTGAGCCGACCGGAAACTATGCCAGATTTGCCCTGTTCGTACACAGGAGGTTCTTCGAAAGCAGATTCATGTTCCCTGTCCCTTTAGAGCCACACCTTCCCTACAGCCACTTTCCCGCTGAGACGGAGCTTGAGCAGCTTGACTTAGACCCTGAGTACTCTGCCCTGTTGGAGTTGCCACCAGACGGTGTACTGGTTGAGGAGTCTGACACTGAGTTAGAGCAGCCAGAGGAGGACGAGGAGACAGTAGTTACACCAGAGCCGCCACCAGTTGGACAGCAGATCGAGGAATTGATCCCAGGGCCGAGATTCGTGGAGGTCGACGCTGAGACAGCCGCGCTTTTAGGGTTATCTTCACCTTTTGTGCCAGACGTTTGTGTTAGGGTCAGGGGACCGTTAGAGACGAGACTGTATGGAAAGGGCCAGACCACCAAGATATCGACGCGGAGCTCGCCGCCTTGTTAGAGTTACCTTCTCCACTTACGCTGCTCGAGGAGATCTGTGCGAAGTGGGGGGTAGTTAGAGAGCAGATGGAGGCAGGGCCGTCCAGGGTCCGTTCTAGGGAGGACTTCGAGTCAGGTTCGGGTTCAGGTTTAGTTCCCGAGCACCTTCTTCCCCTGAAGAAGCGTGCGGTAGAGGTCAGCGAGGACTACTTGGTTTCCGACCTGGAGGAGACGGTTTCAGAGGCACCCTCACCCACCCTGCTTACACTTGCCGACAGCTCTACTCTGAGGGTGGATGAGGCACTTCAGCTGGTATTTGGTTCAAAGTCCGAGGAGGAGGATCCGGAGGAGGATCTGGATGAGGATCCGGAGAAGGATCCGGAGGAGGACCCAGAGGAGGGTTGTTAGGGTTTGTGCAGACTTAGGGGATAGTTTTGGACTCGACTGCAGTTTAGTTGAGCAGGGCGTTGTAGACGCGGGTAAATATCAGTAGTAGTAGTAGCTCTTTTTGTCCTGTATAGAGTCGGATCAGTAACTAGTTAGTTTTGTAGTACTCTAGCGGATACGAAATTTTATGAATCGTTTTCGTTCTAGTACTTCTAGTAGGTACGGAGTTGCAACTTGTTAGTGCACCCGGTAAATAGTAGGCAGTCAACCTAGTTTAGACTAGTAGTAGTCTAATCCTTTTTGTATAAGTCCTCGTTGGAGGCAGAATTAATATTCTTTTTGATGTATATATATATATATACATGACCCGTGAAGAGGGTTTTTAATCACAAGCAAAATTTCTTATGAATTGAGTAATTAAAATCAGAATGTAAAATAAACTCGTGTAACGAGGAATTGAGTTTAACTTGAAGTTAAAAGATTATGAAATAATATCGAAATTATGTTTGATATGTTGTCCTATGAACTAGATTAAGTCGAGAACGAGCTAAGTAAAGTACTAAAAGTAATTAACAGAAGAGAACTAATGAGAATTTCAATTTTTCCTTAGATAAAAAAAAAAATGCCGCCGAGAAACGTGAACAATAGGAGAGGTCGAGGACCTGGAAGGCCGAGAGGACGTGGTAGACGTCAGCCGGAAACCAACCAAGAACAAGAATATGAGCAGAATGCCACCCCATCCCCATCACCATCACCATTCCCATCACCAGCCCTATCTTCACCACCTCCACCACCGCCCCGTAGAGATATTAAGGATCTCTTCCTCAAGAGGAAATCTCTGATGTTCAATGGAACTGGTAGCCCTAGCGATGCTGAGCTATGGGTGAGATCTACTGAGAAAATTTTCAAGCTCCTCAGATGCACTGATGAGGAGAGAATGTTGTGTGTCGCATTCCAACTGACGGGATCGGCAGATTACTGGTGGGAAGTAAGACAGAAGGTGATACCCGCAGAGCATCTGGCTCGTTTTTCATGGGAAGAGTTTAAGGAGATCTTCTTTGACAAGTACGTCCCCAAGACGTATAGGGCACAGAAGGAAGCCGAGTTTTATAATTTGAAGCAAGGAAAGCTGACCGTGACGAAATATGATGCCAAGTTCTGCGAGCTGTCAAGGTATGCGCCGGCATTGGTTGACACTGAGGAGAAGCTATCTAAGAAATTTCAAGGGGGTTTACGACATGAGTTAGGAATCGATTTGGCTAGTCATGGAGGACTAGGCTATACGGATATACTGGGAAGCGCACTGGAAATGGAGGCCATCGTGCCTGATGAGGAAAAGATTGTACCAACTGCGTCAGCACCAGCGCAGAGTCAGAACCGAGGCTACTACAACAACAATAGTAGCAACTACCAGGGCAAGAGAAAATGGAACGAAGGAGGTAGCGGAGGCTACAATCAGGGTTATAACAACCAGGGAGGTCAGAGAAAGGGCTATCAGCAGCCTGGGCAGAATAGCAACAACAACAACAACAACAACAACAAGTGGCAGGGAAACAACCAATTGGGGTTGTTCATTCAGGGGAATAAGCAGAACTCGCCGTGGAAGGGCAATAATCAGCAGAGCCAGCCGCAGGGGCAACAGAGAAACTTCAACCAGGGAGCGAATAACCTAGGGAGGGTTACCGTCCCGGTCTGCCTGAAGTGCAACCGAGCCCATCCCGGAGTCTGCCAGATAGGCACCCCAAACTATTTCAACTGGGACAGAAGGGGCACATGAAAAAGGACTGCCCTAAACCGCTTCAAGCAGTACCCCTCCGAGCCATCCAAGCACAGCCGCAGTAGCCGCCAATGAACCAACAATAGTTTCAGCAGCATGCACAACAGCAACAGAATGCGAGGGCATGCACTATCAAACAGGGTGGTCAGCGCAAAGGAAAAAGCAATCTAGCAGGTATGGGAAAACTCCACAACATCCCCATTAAGATACTGTTTGATACTGGCGCATCGCATTCTTTCATTGCTGGCTCGTGTGCTGATAACTTAGACATCAGGCCTGTAAGAGCTGCACAATCTATGAGAGTAGCTACCCCTTCAAGAGAGATCACTACTTCCACGCATGTTTGCTCTAACCTAGAACTAGAAATCGGAACTCATAAGGTTATAGCGAAAAACTTAAATGTTATGATAATGTGGGACGTAGATATAATCCTAGGGATGGATTGGTTGTCAGAGAATTACGCCACAATTCTCTGCAACGAGAGAAAAATCTCTTTTCAACCGCTGGGAAAAGAACCAACCGAATTCCACAGAATTTCAATGGGTAGAGGCGTACCAATTATATCAGCCCTTCAAGCCACCAAACTCATGAAAAAGAAAGGTACCACAGCCTACCTTGTATACCTAGTCGGAGAGCCAGGAGCCGAGAAGACCATTCAGGACGTAAGAGTCGTGAATGAATATGAAGATGTTTTTCCAGAAGTACTACCAGGATTGCCACTAGATCGTCATGTGGACTTCACAATCGACTTAGAACCAGGAGCCGCTCCTAAGTCTAAAGCCCCATACAGAATGGCACCGAAGGAACTGGAAGAGCTCAAAATCCAGTTACAGGAATTACTAGATCTTGGCTTTATCAGGCCAAGTGTCTCACCTTGGGGAGCACCCGTGCTATTTGTTAGGAAAAAGAACGGATCAATGAGAATGTGCATAGATTACCAAGAACTGAACAAGATCACGCTCAAGAACAAGTATCCTTTGCCACGGATCGAGGATCTATTCGACCAGCTCAAGGGTGCAGGAGTCTTCTCCAAGATAGATTTGAGGTCAGGGTACCATCAGCTCAAGATCAAACCTGAAGACGTACCGAAGACCGCTTTTAGAACCCGTTATGGCCATTACGAATTTCTAGTAATGCCATTTGGTTTAACCAACGCTCCAGCCGTATTCATGGACCTTATGAATAGAGTTTTCCACCCTTACTTGGACAAATTCGTTTTAGTATTCATCGACGACATCCTCGTTTACTCTAAGAATGAGATGGAGCACGAGGAACATCCACGGATAGTGTTGGAAACACTAAGAGCCGAGAAACTCTACGCCAAATTCAGTAAATGTAAATTTTGGCTGAAGGAAGTAATATTCCTTGGACATATAGTATCTGCGGAAGGAATCAAGGTGGATCCAGCCAAGGTGGAAGCAGTGCACAACTGGAAGTCACCAACAAGTCAGAACGAGATCAGAAGTTTCTTGGGTTTAGTTGGTTATTACAGAAGGTTTATTGAGGGATTCTCTACGATCGCTCGCCCGATGACGCAGCTACTCAGGAAGGATACCAAGTTTAAATGGACGGATGAGTGTGAAAAGAGTTTCCAAACTCTTAAGGAGAAGTTAACTACAACACCAGTACTAGCACTTCCAGACACGAACAAAGAGTATGTGGTTTACACTGACGCATCGAAAAATAGATTAGGTTGTGTCTTAATGCAAGATGGACGAGTGATAGCTTATACTTCATGACAAATTCGACCTCACGAAGTTGAGTACCCAACCCACGATTTAGAACTCGCAGCCGTAGTGCATGCGTTAAAGATTTGGAGACACCATCTTTATGGTGTAAGGGTTGAGATATTCACCGATCACAAGAGCCTGAAGTACTTTTTCGAGCAAAAAGAACTGAACATGAGACAAAGAAGATGGCTGGAACTAGTCAAGGATTACGATTGCGGAATCAACTATCATCCAGGAAAGGCTAATGTGGTAGCAGACGCATTGAGTCGCAAGGCTCCAACGAAGTTAGGATGCCTCTTTGTAGAGGAAGGAACTTTAGTGCGAGAATTCGAGAAGATGGATATCAGAGTGCTTAACACACCAGCTACGATAACAAGTCAGATAGTAGCATTAGAAGCCACACTAGATTTGAGAGAAAGGATTATCAATGCTCAGAGAAAGGACGAGTCAATGGAAAAGTTACGAGTGAGGATAAGAACAGATAAGCTAGAAGGATATTCTGAAGCTCCAGATAATGCAATACTTTATGAAGGCAGGATTTGTATTCCTGATGACGACAGTGAACTGAAGAACGAGATCTTGAGTGAGGCTCACGATACGCCTTACACAGCACACCCAGGAAGTACGAAAATGTACCAAGATTTGAGAAGAAACTTTTGGTGGAATGGAATGAAACGAGACGTCGCCTCGTTTGTAGAAAGATGCCTAGCATGTCAGCAAGTCAAGGCCTTACACCGACGACCATATGGATTGCTACAACCATTGGATGTCCCAGATTGGAAATGGGAAGGCATAGCTATGGACTTTGTCACAGGCTTGCCTAAGTCGAGAAGAGGAAACACAGCAATTTGGGTGATAATAGACAGGCTTACGAAGTCAGCGCACTTCTTACCGATTAAGATTACCTACGGATCAAAGAAACTAGCTCAATTATACGTCAGAGAGATTGTACGTCTGCATGGAGTACCGAAGGTCATAATTTCAGATAGAGACGCCAAGTTTACCTCGAGATTTTGGATTACGATGCAGAAAGAGTTAGGAACAGAGCTTAATTTCAGTACAGCGTTTCACCCACAGACAGATGGGCAGTCAGAGAGAACGATTCAGATTTTGGTCGATATGTTGAGGACAGTAGTTTTGGACCGAGGCGCGAATTGGGAAGAAATTCTACACTTAGTTGAATTCGCCTACAACAACAACAATCAGGCCACGATAGGAATGGCGCCATTTGAGGCTTTGTATGGGAGGAAATGTAGATCGCCATTTTATTGGGACGAAGTAGGTGAGAGAAAGAACCTAGGCCCAGATGCGATCAGTGAGATGATTGAGATAGTTCGACAGATTCGAGATAGAATGAAAGAGGCCCAGGGCCGACAGAAGTCTTATGCCGACGATCGTCGAACCAATCTTGAGTTTGAAATAGGAGATAAGATTTTTCTTAAGATATCCCCGACCAAAGGAATCCTTAGGTTCGGAGTTAAGGGTAAGCTAAGACCCAGGTTTATAGGACCTTATGAAATCCTCGAGAGAATAGGACCCGTCGCTTATAGATTGGCCTTGCCGCCAAGTCTAGGAAGCGTTCATAACGTTTTTCACGTTTCTCAGTTGAGAAAATATGTTTACGATCCTAAGCACGTCCTTAGTCAGCAAGACGTAGTTCTTAAATCTGACCTAAGCTATGAAGAGAAGCCGATATCGATTTTGGATAGAAAAGTCCAAGAATTAAGAACCAAATCGATACCGATCGTTAAAGTGCTTTGAATCCACCACGGGCAATAAGAAGCCACGTGGGAACTCGAGGAGAAGATGAAGGAGCGATATCCTCATCTTTTTGCAGAAGGTATGCAAATTTCGGAACGAAATTTTTCGTAAGGGGGGCAGGATGTAATGCCCCGTAAATTCCTTACGATTTCAAAAATTTAAAGTTAATTAAATAAATGGCTTTGCACGCCTAAGTTTACGATTTTGAATTCTAAGACTAACGGTCGAATCCGTTTCCGAAAATAAATTACGGAAGTCAGCTAGACGACTACTGTATTTAAGGTTAGCGCGTACGAAAAGTTTTTAGTTCGTGAACTCAGAACGGAAAACCGTCTGATTTTTACTTTCACGAAATCGTGATACGAACTCGCCCGAGAACGTTCGTTTTTATGATTTTCCGGACGAAACTCGGACTGTGTCGTCCCGAGTTTTTGTCAAAATAAATTTTATAAATTTATTTTCCGATTAAGTTTCATACGTTAGAATTTGTGGTCGAATCGGATCGCGACGATTTTGCGCCGAGCAATGTTTTTCGTCGAACATTTTCCGTCGCGCCGGAAAAAGCGCGTATTTTCCTTCTCCCTCCCCATTCCAACCGACCTCCCCCTCTCTCTCCTAGATGATATTTTCATTTTATAATGTTATATGAGGACACCTATTGTTATTACTATTGCACTTTACACCTATTACATCTTATAACATAAGTTAACAATTAAATCCATCTCTCTCTCCCTCCCACACTAATTTTCGGTAGCCTCCCTCCTCAACACTCTCTCATCTTCATCTTCTTCCTCCATTGAAGAAAGCTTCAAGAACTTGAAGGAGAAACACACAAGTCTTCATTCATTCATCCAAACCTAATACCTTCTTCATTAATTATCAAGGTAATCATCTCCTCCATACTCCTATCCAATTAGATTCCCCATCTTTTTATTTTTTTTCTTGGATTGAGTTTTAGGATGATGATTTAGATGATTTGATCTTGATTAATGAAATTAGATGTGTTAGATAGGATAATTAGGGTTTAGGATTGAACAAAAATCAAGAACCCTAATCCCCTTGTAATACCGAAATATTTAGGAATTTGTAGGATTTTTGGATTTCTTCAATTAATGATAAATTCATGCTTAAGAGGTGCTTAATTTATGATTAGAACAAAAAGAAATCGAAAGCCCCTTGAATTGTTGAAACCGATTTAGGGTTTAGGTAAAGAATTAGGGATATTTGCATGTTAGTTTGATTTTGGATTGCAATTGATTAATTGTTGTTATAATAGGATGATTAATGGATAAATGGTGTTAATTGGAGAAGAAAATCACCCTCTTATCCCTTGTGTCAATACCGAAAATTACTAGACATTTAGGGGTTTTCATGTGTTTGATTTAATTGATGTTTAGTTGATGGAATATAGTTGCAAATGATGTTAGTTGATAATAGGATTTAATTGAGAATTTTCTAAAAATACTTTGTGGAATGTAAGAGACGAAGAACTCGTCGTAAGTTGAAGTATAGTGTTAATATGACATGATTATATGCATGAAAGTGATTCTCGTTAGATGTAGTTTAATGACGTAAAATTTGAACGGAATCCGACAACTTTGAAAATTTCATAAGAGACGAACAACTAGACGTAACTAATAACCGAGAAGTCGAATGAGAATTCTATTTTGATATTATTGTCTATGATGGACTTGAGAACAACTTTGTAGTTGATGTCATGAGCTTTCGAGCTAATATAATATGAGCTATAGTTATAGTCGAGAACTAGAACGCGAATTTGATAACTTGTTGGTTTAGTACATGTTAGTTGAAAGCCGACGTTTAGAACGTCGTGCTTTTGGACGTATTTTGAGAAGGAGTTCACCACATACGGGAGTACGTGATGACTGCCTTGAGGGTCCAGTTTCTAAAGAAATCGAATACAAGAGCTTAGAACGAACCAAAGACGTTATACATCGAATCTTTCAAGCAACTAGGGTTATCGCGGCAGTTTTGCGACCCTCGCCGGAAACTGTAATAACTTTTAGCTCGTTTATCGGATTTGCAATCCGTAAATTGGAGCGTAAACTAGACATCCTAAACTTTCCAACGCTACTGGGCTCATCACCTGTTTCCAGATCCTCTGTTCTGGGCAGACCCCAGAGTCACTGTATTGCGCAGTAAAATTCCAGTTTCAATTCTCCTAAGTTGTTTCGTTCACAACTTAGTTTCTTTCGATCGTTTAAGCCGTAATAGCTAAAAAATATCTTCCTACTGACCTTAGAGTCAAGTACAGGGTCTTGAGTGATAAAACCAGTTGAGAACTCATCTCTTATCCGTTCAAATAAAGAAGTAGTAAGCGAGAAATTTCATAAGTCTTTTAATGAACTAAAACGTAATTCTCCTAAGTTGATTCCTTCCAACTTAGTTCCTTATGATCTTTTAAGTCGTATTAAGTTACTGACTACCTTCTCTACTGACCTAAGAGTCGAGTATGAGACCTTCCGAGTCTCGTTCCCGTTTAAGTAAAATGAATCTAGTAAGCGTGCAAATGCCTAAAGAATGAAACGACTAAAACCTATTTCGATTCTCTTTGATCGATTATCTTTTACGACCCATTTTTAAGTATTATTATTTTACGATGAAGGAGGAAGCCAACTGTAAAGAAAGGACGGAAGATCCGATGATTGGAAGCTAGTGCTTTTAGTTCTGTATTACGAGGTGGGCTTTTATATACAAAATAAAACGAGCAATGCTCGGAAAATCTTTCTTTATCGCTTTGATATCTATGTTTTCAAAGTGATATTATGGCATGAACTGTTTTATGTTTTATGTGAGTTCTCTTGTACCTATCTGAGTCAACATTCGTGTTTTCCAGATTTAGAGTTAATCTAACTAGGTTAACTAACGATCGGCTCTGAGTTAGCTGCTAAGTGCTTTCCAGAGTTAGTGCACTTTGTAACCTGTGGTGTATGTGTTATCCTGTTGAGGGGTACCAGCCACGGTGAATGAGAATTGGTCAAGATTGAACATAGCATACCAGAAAATACTCGGCCGAGTAAATTGTGAAAATAAGTCAGAAAATGTTTAGTAGACACGGGTTCTTTCAATAAAACCCCGATGTGCTACAATTATGAAATGCCATATTTATCTATACTTATGATTATGATTTCGGCATCGTGCCCACTAAGTACTTTTGTACTTAGCCCTGCATTGTTTTCTAAATGTGCAGGTTGAAGCGACGGGAGCGGCAACGGTTGATGTTGAGTTGAAAGATAGGATGCTTTAGTTAGAACTCTTCCGCTGCAGAACTCTACATCTTTTGAAATGTACCTTTTGAACAATACACTGTAGTTTAAGTCTGTAATTATGAACTTAGTTTCTACTGTGTACTTTCGTCGAGTAATCCTTAGCGATTAACTCTTTCTTATTTATATTCAAGTCTTGTTCATGGTTTATTTGATGCCTTTCATGTATGTTTAGTCAGTTAGCCCCCTTCTTCCCCGCTTCTTTAATCCAACCCCAGTCGCACCCCGGCTTCAGCCGTCCCTCGGGATTCGAGGCTGTGACAGAGTGGTATCAGAGCAAGGTCTGTTTCCTGCTCTGATCATGAGTCATTCTTTTCTAGTATAAGTTATTCTTTTAGTGATACCACAGAGTGGTATCAGAGCAGAGGTTCGTCTCTTGCTCTGACTATGAGTCAATCTTCTAGTTCGAGTCAATTTTCTAGTATGAGTTATTCTTTTAGTAATACCACAAAGTGGTATCTGAGCAAAAGTTCATTTTCTGCTCTGGTCGCGAGTTAGTCTTCTACACCGAGTCATTCTTTCAGTAATACCACTAAGTGGTTACGGAGCAGTAAGTTGTTTCCTGCTCTGATTATGAGTCATTTTTTTCTAATACGAGTCATTCCTTTAAGTAATATCACAGAGTGGTATTTTTATGCAAGTCTTCCTTCGAGTAATAGTATAGAGTATTCATTCGTACTCTATATCGAGTCTCTTTTTGAGTCATAAGATGGAATAATGGTATGTACTTTAGGTCAGAATCTTCCGTCAAGTAGAAGATAAGAGTTAGACTATAACACTAAGATTGAGAATGTAGATGTCAACTCAACCTCCCGCTCCGTCGACTCAACGAGGAAAAGGAAAGAATTTTATGATGTGATTTCTTTTAAATAAGAAATTTTATGAGCAAGTATTCAATAAAAATTGAGAATGAGAATGAGTTGTGTTTTGAAAAAAATAAAATTTTTACAGAAGTATAATTTTTATACTCTATGTGATTATGCGATAGTACAAGTACTATCTTATGTGAAATTATTTGCGCAATGATTTCCCTTTTATGAAAAATATGCGGACACAAGAATATAGTCGGATTTTTTGGATTTTTCCCGGTTCAATGAGAACGTAGACTTGGAACCTAAGAACTTTCTGGTTCTTCGAGAATTTAGACGTTTTTAAGAAACGTTATTTTTGAATGATTTCGAAAGGAGATCCTCAACGCGAGAAGGACTTCTACTGATGAATGTCACGTGCGTTGAGTGACATGAATAAAGATTCGGCAAAGTCGAACTTGTTTTCTGAGAATTTCCTGCGAGGAAAATGAATAAAAATGATTCAATAAATCGTGTTAGTAATCGAAGGGAGCGATTAGACGTTTGAGAATCTTTCGGCTTCGAGTTAAGAAAGATATGAACAAAACGACGAAGAGCGAGTTAAATTGGAATCAAAGCCGAATGAAATAAGTGAACGTTGCTCCCGTGTAAGTAACGTAAATGACGTCATTCGTGTCACGTCATTCCGTTTTCTTTTTGTTTCGTGTTTCAGTAGTGTTCGCCTTGATCGAACTTTACGAAGAAAAATTGTATAAATTAATAGAAATCGAGCATGAAGCTTGATTAAGTTTTCCATCAATCGCCCGATTCTAGCGACGACAACTGGAACTTAGTTTCCAGGAAGTTATTCTTTAAGTTATATATTCCATTTTTCTTATGGAATTTAATTCCATATTTCGTCTTGAGCAATGACTACAACTAGTACGAATACCAAGAGTCGTAAACGACAAAATTTCTTGCAAATGAATGTTACTTTTGAATAAGTAACATGAACAAAGTAAATACGCTTTGTTTTAATAAGTGAGAGTCGTTAAGAAATTTGGTGAGAAAGAAATAAAGAATTAAATTAAATAAAAAATAGGGTGAAATAAAAAAAAATGAAAATAAAATCTTTAATTATATATATATGTTGTTTAAGTGCAATTTCTTGAATTGCTAGAAGTCTTAATAAGTGGTTGACTTAAGTGATGATGTTACAATTGAATAAGGAATATTCATTTTGTAATTTATGTTTTCATTGAGATAAGTTATTTCTCCCTACCTGTTACTGATCCGTGTTTTCCTTAAAACGTTTGTAGGATGGCTAGGACTCGTGTTACGGCTCGGAAGAGCCAGCCTTTGGCCTTGTGCGAGCGCACCATAGTTGATATGTTGCAGGACGAGTACTACGAGTTTGAGGTAGACTATGGAGAGGAAGACGTAGGACAGATTGTGAGCAACTTCTCTTCAGCTTACTACCCAGTACGACACTTGATCCGGGAGAGTCAGGCAATTCTAGACTTGATCGTACACCTACCGGACGAGTGGCGCGGATGGGCGCACCGGGTAGCGTGGTACTTTTTAGGGATCCTCGGCGACGACACTGAGCCGACCGGAAACTACGCCGGATTTGCCCTGTTCGTACACAGGACGTTCTTCGAGAGCAGATTCATGTTCCCTATCCCTTTAGAGCCACACCTTCCCTACAGCCACTTTCCCACTGAGACGGAGCTTGAGCAGCTTGACTTAGACCCTGAGTACTCTGCCCTGTTGGAGTTGCCACAAGACGGTGTACTGGTTGAGGAGTCTGACACTGAGTTAGAGCAGCCAGAGGAGGACGAGGAGACAGTAGTTACACCAGAGCCGCCGCAAGTTGGACAGCAGATCGAGGAATTGATCCCAGGGCCGGGATTCGTGGAGGTCGACGCTGAGACAGCCGCGCTTTTAGGGTTGTCTTCACCTTTTGTGCCAGACGTTTGTGTTAGGGTCAGGGGACCGTTAGAGACGAGACTGTATAGGAAAGGGCCAGACCACCGAGAGATCGACGCGGAGCTCGCCGCCTTGTTAGAGTTACCTTCTCCACTTACGCCGCTCGAGGAGATCTGTGCGAAGTGGGGGGTAGTTAGAGAGCAGATGGAGGCAGGACCATCCAGGGTCCGTTCTAGGGAGGACTTCGAGTTAGGTTCGGGTTCAGGTTTAGTTCCCGAGCACCTTCTTCCCCTGAAGAAGCGTGCGGTAGAGGTCAGCGAGGACTACTTGGTTTCCGACCTGGAGGAGATGGTTTCAGAGGCACCCTCACCCACCCTGCTTACACTTGCCGACGGCTCTACTCTGAGGGTGGACGAGGCACTTCAGCTAGTTTTTGGTTCAAAGTCCGAGGAGGAGGACCCGGAGGAGGATCCGGACGAGGATCCGGAGGAGGATCCGGAGAAGGATCCGGAGGAGGACCCAGAGGAGGGTTGTTAGGGTTTGTGCAGACTTAGGGGATAGTTTTGGACTCGACTGTAGTTTAGTTGAGCAGGGCGTTGTAGACGCGGGTAAATATCAGTAGTAGTAGTAGCTTTTTTGTCCTGTATAGAGTCGGATTAGTAACTAGTTAGTTTTGTAGTACTCTAGCGGATACGAAATTTTATGAATCGTTTCCGTTCTAGTACTTCTAGTAGGTACGGAGTTGCAACTTGTTAGTGTACCCGATAAATAGTAGGCAGTCAGCCTAGTTTAGACAAGTCCTCGTTGGAGGCAGAATTAATATTCTTTTTGATGTATATATATATATACATGACCCGTGAAGAGGGTTTTTAATCACAAGCAAAATTTCTTATGAATCGAGTAATTAAAATCAGAATGTCAAATGAACTCGTGTAACGAGGAATTGAGTTTAACTTGAAGTTAAAAGATTATGAAATAATATCGAAATTATGTTCGATATGTTGTCCTTTGAACTTGATTAAGTCGAGAACGAGCTAAGTAAAGTACTAAGAGTAATTAACAGAAGAGAACTAATGAGAATTTCAATTTTTCCTTAGATAAAAAAAAGATGCCGCCGAGAAACGTGAACAATAGGAGAGGTCGAGGATCTGGAAGGCCGAGAGGATGTGGTAGACGTCAACCGGAAACCAACCAAGAACAAGAATATGAGCAGAATGCCACCCCATCCCCATCACCATCCCCATCACCACCCCCATCTCCACCACCTCCACCACCGCCCCGTAGAGATATTGAGGATCTCTTCCTTAAGAGGAACCCTCCGATGTTCAATGGAACTGGTAGCCCTAGCGATGCTGAGATATGGGTGAGATCTAGTGAGAAAATTTTCAAGCTCCTCAGATGCACTGATGAGGACAGAATGTTGTGTGTCGCATTCCAACTAACGGGATCGGCAGATTACGGGTGGGAAGCAAGACAAAAGGTGATACCTGCAGAGCATCTGGCTCTTTTTTCATGGGAAGAGTTTAAGGAGATCTTCTTTGACAAGTACGTCCCCAAGACGTATAGGGCAAAAAAGGAAGCCGAGTTTTATAATTTGAAGCAAGGAAAGCTGACCGTGATGGAATATGATGCCAAGTTCTGCGAGCTGTCAAGGTATGCGCCGGCATTGGTTGACACTGAGGAGAAGCTATCTAAGAAATTTCAAGGGGGTTTACGACATGAGTTAGGAATCGATTTGGCTAGTCATGGAGGACTAGGCTATACGGATATACTGGGAAGAGCACTGGAAATGGAGGCCGTCGTGCCTGATGAGAAAAAGATTGTACCAACTGCATCAGCACCAGCGCAGAGTCAGAACCGAGACTACTACAACAACAATAGTAGCAACTACCAGGGCAAGAGAAAATGGAACGGAGGAGGTAGCGGAGGCTACAATCAGGGTTATAACAACCAGGGAGGTCAGAGAAAGGGCTATCAACAGCCTGGGCAGAATAGCAACAACAACAACAACAACAACAACAACAAAAGGCCGTGGCAGGGAAACAACCAATCGGGGTTGTTCATTCAGGGGAATAAGCAGAACTCGCCGTGGAAGGGCAATAATCAGCAGAGCCAGCCGTAGGGGCAACAGAGAAACTTCAACCAGGGAGCGAATAACCCAGGGAGGGTTACCGTCCCTGTCTGCCCGAAGTGCAACCGAGCCCATCCCGGAGTCTGCCAGATAGGCACCCCTAACTGTTTCAACTGTGGACAGAAGGGGCACATGAAAAAGGACTACCCTAAACCGTTTCAAGCAGTACCCCTCTGAGCCATCCAAGCACAGCCGCAGCAGCCGCCAATGAACCAACAACAGTTTCAGCAGCATGCACAGCAGCAACAGAATGCGAGGGCATGCGCTATCAAACAGGGTGGTCAGCGCAAAGGAAAAGGCAATCTAGCAGGTATGGGAAAACTCCACAACATCCCCATTAAGATACTGTTTGATACTGGTGCATCGCATTCTTTCATTGCTGGCTAGTGTGCCGATAACTTAGACATCAGGCCTGTAAGAGCTGCACAATCTATGAGAGTAGCTACCCCTTCAGGAGAGATCACTACTTCCACCCATGTTTGCTCTAACCTAGAACTAGAAATCGGAACTCATAAGGTTATAACGAACAACTTAAATTTTATGATAATGTGGGACGTAGATATAATCCTAGGGATGGATTGATTGTCAGAGAATTACGCCACAATTCTCTGCAACGAGAGAAAAATCTCTTTTCAACCGCCGGGAAAAGAACCAACCGAATTCCACGGAATTTCAACGGGTAGAGGCGTACCAATTATATCAGCCCTTCAAACTAATGAAGAAGAAAGGTACCACAGCCTACCTTGTATACCTAGTCGGAGAGCCAGGAGCCGAGAAGACCATTCACGACGTAAGAGTCGTGAATGAATATGAAGATGTTTTTCCAGAAGTACTACCAGGATTGCCACCAGATCGTCATGTGGACTTCACAATCGTCTTAGAACCAGGAGCCGCTCCTAAGTCTAAAGCCCCATACAGAATGGCACCGAAGGAACTGGAAGAGCTCAAAATCCAGTTACAGGAATTACTAGATCTTGGTTTTATCAGGCCAAGTGTCTCACCTTGGGGAGCACCCGTGCTATTTGTTAGGAAAAAAAACGGATCAATGAGAATGTGCATAGATTACCGAGAACTGAACAAGATCATGCTCAAGAACAAGTATCCTTTGCCAAGGATCGAGGATCTATTCGACCAGCTCAAGGGTGCAGGAGTCTTCTCCAAGATAGATTTGAGGTCAGGGTACCATCAGCTCAAGATCAAACATGAAGACGTACCGAAGACTGCTTTTAGAACCCGTTATAGCCATTACGAATTTCTAGTAATGCCATTTGGTTTAACCAACGCTCCAGCCGTATTCATGGACCTTATGAATAGAGTTTTCCACCCTTACTTGGACAAATTCGTTTTAGTATTCATCGACGACATCCTCGTTTACTCTAAGAATGAGATGGAGCACGAAGAACATCCACGGATAGTGTTGGAAACACTAAGAGCCGAGAAACTCTACGCCAAATTCAGTAAATGCGAATTTTGGCTGAAGGAAGTAATGTTCCTTGGACATATAGTATCGGCGGAAGGAATCAAGGTGGATCCAGCCAAGGTGGAAGCAGTGCACAACTGGAAGTCACCAACAAGTCAGAACGAGATCAGAAGTTTCTTGGGTTTAGCCGGTTATTACAGAAGGTTTATTGAGGAATTCTCTACGATCGCTCGCCCGATGATGCAGCTACTCAGGAAGGATACCAAGTTTAAATGGACGGATGAGTGCGAAAAGAGTTTCCAAACTCTTAAGGAGAAGTTAACTACAGCACCAGTACTAGCACTTCCAGACATGAACAAAGAGTATGTGGTTTACACTGACGCATCGAAAAATGGATTAGGTTGTGTCTTAATGCAAGATGGACGAATGATAGCTTATGCTTCACGACAACTTCGACCTCACGAAGTTGAGTACCCAACCCACGATTTAGAACTCGCAGCTGTAGTGCATGCGTTAAAGATTTGGAGACACCATCTTTATGGTGTAAGGGTTGAGATATTCACCGATCACAAGAGCCTGAAGTACTTTTTCGAGCAAAAAGAACTGAACATGAGACAAAGAAGATGGCAGGAACTAGTCAAGGATTACGACTGCGGAATGAACTATCATCCAGGAAAGGCTAATGTGGTAGCAGACGCATTGAGTCGCAAGGCTCCAACGAAGTTAGGATGCCTCTTTGTAGAGGAAGGAACTTTAGTGCGAGAATTCGAGAAGATGGATATCAGAGTGCTTGACACACCAGCTACGATAACAAGTCAGATAGCAGCATTAGAAGCCACACCAGATATGAGAGAAAGGATCATCAATGTTCAGAGAAAGGACGAGTCAATGGAAAAGTTACGAGTGAGGATAAGAACAGATAAGCCAGAAGGATATTCTGAAACTCCAGACAATGCGATACTTTATGAAGGCAGGATTTGTATTCCTGATGACGACAGCGAACTGAAGAACGAGATCTTGAGTGAGGCTCACGATACGCCTTACACAGCACACCCAAGAAGTACGAAAATGTACCAAGATTTGAGAAGAAACTTTTGGTGGAATGGAATGAAACGAGACGTCGCCTCGTTTGTAGAAAGATGCCTAGCATGTCAGCAAGTGAAGGCCTTACACCGACGACCGTATAAATTGCTAAAATCATTGGATGTCCCAGATTGGAAATGGGAAGGCATAGCTAAGGACTTTGTCACAGGCTTGCCTAAGTCGAGAAGAGGAAACACAGCAATTTGGGTGATAATAGACAGGCTTACGAAGTCAGCGCACTTCTTACCGATTAAGATTACCTACGGATCAGAGAAACTAGCTCAATTATACATTAGAGAGATTGTAAGTCTGCATGGAGTACCGAAGGTCATAATTTCAGATAGAGACGTTAAGTTTACCTCGAGATTTTGGATTACGATGCAGAAAGAGTTGGGAACAGAGCTTAATTTCAGTACAGCGTTTCACCCACAGACAGATGGACAGTCAGAGAGAACGATTCAAATTTTGTTCGATATGTTGAGGACAGTAGTTTTGGACCGTGGCGCGAATTGGGAAGAAATTCTACACTTAGTTGAATTCGCCTACAACAACAACAATCAGGCCACGATAGAAATGGCGCCATTTGAGGCTTTGTATGGGAGGAAATGTAGATCGCCACTTTATTGGGACGAAGTAGGTGAGAGAAAGAACCTAGGCCCAGATGCGATCAGTGAGATGATTTAGATAGTTCGACAGATTCGAGATAGAATGAAAGAGGCCCAGAGCCGACAGAAGTCTTATGCTGATGATCGTCGAACCAATCTTGAGTTTGAAATAGGAGATAAGGTTTTTCTTAAGATAGCCGACCAAAGGAATCCTTAGGTTTGGAGTTAAGGGTAAGCTAAGACCCAGGTTTATAGGACCTTATGAAATCCTCGAGAGAATAGGACCCGTCGCTTATAGATTGGCCTTGCCACCAAGTCTAGGAAGCGTTCATAACGTTTTTCACGTTTCTCAGTTGAGAAAATATGTTTACGATCCTAAGCACGTCCTTAGTCAGCAAGACGTAGTTCTTAAATCTGACCTAAGCTATGAAGAGAAGCCGATATCGATTTTGGATAGAAAAGTCCAAGAATTAAGAACCAAATCGATACCGATCGTTAAAGTGCTTTGAATCCACCACGGGCAATAAGAAGCCACGTGGGAACTCGAGGAGAAGATGAAGGAGCGATATCCTCATCTTTTTGCAGAAGGTATGCAAATTTCGGAACGAAATTTTTCGTAAGGGGGGCAGGATGTAATGCCCCGTAAATTCCTTACGATTTCAAAAATTTAAAGTTAATTCAATAAATGGCTTTGCACGCCTAAGTTTACGATTTTGAATTCTAAGACTAACGGTCGAATCCGTTTCCGAAAATAAATTACGGAAGTCAGCTAGACGACTACTGTATTTAGGGTTAGTGCGTACGAAAAGTTTTTAGTTCGTGAACTCAGAACGGAAAACCGTCTGATTTTTACAATCACAAAATCGCGATACGAACTCGCCCGAGAAAGTTCATTTTTATGATTTTCCGGATGAAACTCGGACTGTGTCGTCCCGAGTTTTTGTCAAAATAAATTTTATAAATTTATTTTCCAATTAAGTTTCATACGTTAGAATTTGCGGTCGAATCGGATCGCGATGATTTTGTGCCGAGCTATGTTTTTCGTCGAACGTTTTCCGTAACATCGGATCGCGCCGGAAAAAGCGCGTATTTTCCTTCTCCCTCCCCATTCCAACCGACCTCCCCCTCTCTCTCCTAGATGATATTTTTATTTTATAATGTTATATGAGGACACCTATTGTTATTACTATTGCACTTTACACCTATTACATCTTATAACATAAGTTAACAATTAAATCCATCTCTCTCTCCCTCCAACACTAATTTTCGGCAGCCTCCCTCCTCAACACTCTCTCATCTTCATCTTCTTCCTTCATTGAAGAAAGCTTCAAGAACTTGAAGGAGAAACACACAAGTCTTCATTCATTCATCCAAACCTAATACCTTCTTCATTAATTATCAAGGTAATCATCTCCTCCATACTCCTATCCAATTGGATTCCCCATCTTTTTATTTTTTTTCTTGGATCGAGTTTTAGGATGATGATTCAGATGATTCGATCTTGAATTAATGAAATTAGATGTGTTAGATAGGATAATTAGGGTTTAGGATTGAACAAAAATCAAGAACCCTAATCCCCTTGTAATACCGAAATTTTTAGGAATTTGTAGGATTTTTGGATTTCTTCAATTAATGATAAATTCATGCTTAAGAGGTGCTTAATTGATGATTAGAACAAAAAGAAATCCAAAGCCTCTTGAATTGTTGAAACCGATTTAGGGTTTAGGTAAAGAATTAGGGATTTTTGCATGTTAGTTTGATTTTGGATTGCAATTGATTAATTGTTGTAATAATAGGATGATTAATGGATAAATGGTGTTAATTGGAGAAGAAAATCACCCTCTTATCCCTTGTGTCAATACCGAAAATTACTAGACATTTAGGGGTTTTCATGTGTTTGATTTAATTGATGTTTAGTTGATGGAATATAGTTGCAAATGATGTTAGTTGATAATAGGATTTAATTGAGAATTTTCTAAAAATACTTTATGGAATGTAAAAGACGATTAACTCGTCGTAAGTTGAAGTATAGTGTTAATATGACATGATTATATGCATGAAAGTGATTCTCGTTAGATGTAGTTTAATGACGTAAAATTTGAACGGAATCCGACAACTTTGAAAATTTCATAAGAGACGAACAACTAGACGTAACTAATAACCGAGAAGTCGAATGAGAATTCTATTTTGATATTATTGTCTATGATGGACTTGAGAACAACTTTGTAGTTGATGTCATGAGCTTTCGAGCTAATATAATATGAGCTATAGTTATAGTCGAGAACTAGAACGCGAATTTGATAACTTGTTGGTTTAGTACATGTTAGTTGAAAGCCGACGTTTAGAACGTCGTGCTTTTGGACGTGTTTTGAGAAGGAGTTCACCACGTACGGGAGTACGTGATGACTTTCTTGAGGGTCCAGTTTCTAAAGAAATCGAATACGAGAGCTTAGAACGAACCTAAGACGTTATACGTCGAATCTTTCAAGCAACTAGGGTTATCGCGGCAATTTTGCGACCCTCGCCGGAAACTGTAATAACTTTTAGCTCGTTTATCGGATTTGCAATCCGTAAATTGGAGCGTAAACTAGACATCCCAAACTTTCTAAAGGTACAGGGTTCATTCCCTGTTTCCAGATCCTCTGTTCTGGGCAGACCCCAGAGTCACTGTATTGCGCAGTAAAATTCCAGTTTCAATTCTCCTAAGTTGTTTCATTCACAACTTAGTTTCTTTCGATCGTTTAAGCCGTAATAGCTAACGAATATCTTCCTACTGACCTTAGAGTCAAGTATAGGTCCTTGAGTGATAAAATCAGTCGAGATCTCATCTCTTATCCGTTCAAATAAAGAAGTAGTAAGCGAGAAATTTCATAAGTCTTTTTATGAACTAAAACGTAATTCTCCTAAGTTGATTCTTTCCAACTTAGTTCCTTATGATCTTTTAAATCGTATTAAGTTACTGACTACCTTCTCTACTGACCTAAGAGTCGAGTATGAGACCTTCCGAGTCTCGTTCCCGTTTAAGTAAAATGAATCTAGTAAGCGTGCAAATGCCTAAAGAATGAAACGACTAAAACCTATTTCGATTCTCTTTGATCGATTATCTTTTACGACCCGTTTTTAAGTATTATTATTTTACGATGAAGGAGGAAGCCAACTGTAAAGAAAGGACGGAAGATCTGAAGATTGGAAGCTAGTGCTTTTAGTTCTGTATTATGAGGTGGGCTTTTATATACAAAATAAAACGAGCAATGCTCGGAAAATCTTTCTTTATCGCTTTGATATCTGTGTTTTCAAATTGATATTATGGCATGAACTGTTTTATGTTTTATGTGAGTTCTCTTGTACCTATCTGAATCAACATTCGTGTTTTCCAGATTTAGAGTTAATCTAACTAGGTTAACTAACGATCGGCTCTGAGTTAGCTGCTAAGTGCTTTCCAGAGTTAGTGCACTTTGTAACCTGTGGTGTATGTGATATCCTGTTGAGGGGTACCAGCCACGGTAAATGAGAATTGGTCAAAATTGAACATAGCATACCAGAAAATACTCGGCCGAGTAAATTGTTAAAATAAGTCAGAAAATGTTTAGTAGACACGGGTTCTTTCAATAAAACCCCGATGTGCTACAATTATGAAATGCCATATTTATCTATACTTATGATTATGATTTCGGCATCGTGCCCACTAAGTACTTTTGTACTTAGCCCTGCATTGTTTTCTAAATGTGCAGGTTGAAGCGACGGGAGCGGCAACGGTTGATGTTGAATTGAAAGATAGGATGCTTTAGTTAGAACTCTTCCGCTGCAGAACTCTAAATCTTTTGAAATGTACCTTTTGAACAATACACTGTAGTTTAAGTCTGTAATTATGAACTTAGTTTCTACTGTGTACTTTCGTCGAGTAATCCTTAGCGATTAGCTCTTTCTTATTTATATTCAAGTCTTGTTCATGGTTTATTTGATGCCTTTCATGTATGTTTAGTCAGTTAGCCCCCTTCTTCCCCGCTTCTTTAATCTAACCCCAGTTGCACCCCGGCTTCAGCCGTCCCTCGGGATTCGGGGCTGTGACATTTGACAAGGCCAAATCTTGACCCTTCATGTAGATATAATCAATGATGGAGATTAATTCCTAATTCTTACTTTAAGATTTATTTGCATGAGAATCACTATATATATATATATATATATATATATATGTGTGTGTGTGTGTGTGTGTGTGTGTGTGTGTGTGTGTGTGTGTAGGGGTGAGTTCCCATGTAAAACTCACCCCCCGTAAGAAATAGGAAGTATTTCTAGCCTTAGATCAACTAAGATCTAACAGTGGAGATTGAGTGATTATTATTAATAATATAATATTTTCCCAAACTAAAATCAGGGAATCGTAATGCATTAAGGCTATAATAGTCAAGTACTAAATACCTACAAATATGGGAAACCACGTATGCAAGAAGTGGGGGAGCCACGATCTCCAAAAAAAAAAAAGATAATGACAAATCTTTTAAATAATCTTGCATGCTGCATGAAAAATAACACGACTCACCTATTTTTTTCAAATTTTGGATAATGACTAATGCATAATACAGTATAAAAAATAATGACTAATGCATAATACGAGTTTTCAAACTAGTCAGACAGGTTTCTAGCAATGTTGTTGGGGAAAGTACTTCAGCGATCAAACATGATCAGCAGAAGCAATTCTAAGAAGCTTCGGAAAACTGAAGGTATTTTTCATAAATTTTGGTCAATCTCATTCGATTTTTGAAAAAAGTAGATAAAAAAGTGCATTTCTCTTATTCTTTGTTTGGTTTCGTAATGATTTTTTGTTTAATTGTTTTATGTATCATTTAGGAATTGAAATACGCTTCTTATTACATACAACTTCAGATATACGACATTAAAATGATGCGTTTGATGAATACATACTACTACTACATGTTGACAATGCATTTTGATTCAAAATGTATCTTATATTCATATTTCGGTTTGTAGTTTATTTTTTTGGATTCATGTACACTATGAGTAAAGATGAAATGCATACCTAGGTGATAAAATATTTACCAATAATTTCGTGTCATTATTTTTGTGTAAGTAAGTTTTGCAGATATGATTTTTTAAATAAATACATAATACGTGTGATGAAGACAACTACATTTTGACAATGCATGTTCTATTAACAATGCAGTTTTTCATTCACAATGCATGTTCTACTTGCATTTTGATTTTTTTTTCTTTTTTTCTGTATTGCACAGTATCAGTACATATGAAATGCCTACTTAGTTGATAATATTTTGTATTTCGTGCCATTATTGTACGTGTTATTAAGTTAAGCATATTCTATTTTCAAAATAATTTCATTTCCATATTATGAAGCCTTGTATTTATTATGAGTATTTTAAATTGTGCAGAGCATAACAAAATCAAGCATGAACAAAATACAATGTCAAAGAGAATCTTTTCAGCCAGAAATGATAACAATCCAGCCGGATATGATGACGACTTTGAAGAATGCATTACCAAAAAGAGTCGTTCAGATGTTGTAGAGGTGAAAAATGAAACACTACAACTGATAACAAATTCCTTACCACGAAGCAAAGTTCAATCAAGAAAGAAGCGTGTCAAGCCCAGCCTAAATTTGGACAACGCATTTCCAACAATCTCATGTAGGACAAGCCCCTCATGTCTCGTAGATGCAGTCTCAAGAATGAACGAGAGACAGAAAAAAGCTGTTAGAGATATTGGTTTTGCACACATATTGGATCTGAAAATTGATGAAATACCCACAAAGCTTGGACATTGGGTAGTCAGCAATTTTCATCCAGTAAGTTGTGAGTTGTGTCTTCAAAGTGGGAGGAGAATTCGCATTTCAGAAAAAGATGTGCATTGGGTGTTTGGATTTCCAATGGGGAAACGAATAATCAAAAAGTTAGGCAGGAAAGAATCGAGTGAGTTAATGGAAGAGTGGCAAGAGAAGTTCAACAAGGTTGGGAAGACAAAAATTCTGGCCAAACATGTAGCACAAGTAATGCTGGAAAATGAAGATGGCGGTGCCTGGTTTAAGCGTCATTTCATTATTTTGCTAACGTCTTGTCTCTTTGAGAATAGCAAGAATAGTTATGTATTTCCTCATGTGATCGACTGTGTTGAAGATGTTAGTAGAATAAACGAGTGGAATTGGTGTGAGTATATGCTGAGATGTCTCATCGAAACTAAGATTCAATGGGCTGAAGACACAACCAACAAGTTCCTTGGTCCAGCACTATTTTTAATGGTATGATTTATTCATCTTTTGGCATTTACAATATATATTATATGCTACAAATTTATAAAAAAAAAATGATATGTCTTGATAGTACATTTTATGGTTCAGTATAACTCATCCAACGCAAACTTGTGTTCTTATTTAATTTTCATCTCTTAATGTATTGATGCATTGTTATGTTTTATTGGTTCTTGCTAGGTGTTTTATGTTGACAGAGTTCAAATTATGAACAAGGTTGTGCAAACGAATTTCCTAGCAGTTGTTAACTGGGACTATAAAAATCTGAAGATGAGACAGGGTGATGAAATAAGAACTGGAGGATTTGGAGCTGGAAACCTGTTTGAGCCAATTAATAAGGACGATTCCTCAATGCATGAGAATGAAAGAGGAGCAAGTGAGACAGATAAAGCACAAAGTGATCCAAAAAATACTGAGAAGAGTGTGTGCAACTATGCAGATTCAATCATCTACAGTACAAAAAATGTTGCAGATAAGATGGTAGAACTATTAAGGTTGCTTCAAGATGCTCCACCAAATATGATTGACAATAAGACTTTGAAGAAGTCAATCGATACTGTTCACAAGTTAATTGGTTGGAAAGACATACCAAACACTCCACAAGAAGGGTTCACAGCAGATGATGATATTTTTTGGGAACAAACTTCAGTCATTGCGGCAATTGAAGGCATCGATTGTGCAAGAATTAAAAGGAAAGAATACATCACACAGATTGATGATTTTGAAATACCAAGCTTCAGTCTTTTGTCACAAAAATGTGAGAGTGAAGTGGAAAATGATACTAACCAACAGGTTTACATTATTCCTATTAAATTTTAAATTATTTTTTATGCTAACAAATTTATATGTATACATGTTTTCTTTTCTAAAACTGTGTTGTATGGAGTGGAAGATTGTGTTCATGGTGCACTACCTAGTACAAAAGGGTATCACAAAGAAAACATGGTACGTTACTAACACAATGCATTATTTTTAATGTGTATTTATTAATTAAAATTATTATTATGTGTCTTAGCTAATGGGAAAATTTGATTCTTTCTGTACTTAGGAGATAACACCAATGAAAAAAGAAAAGAAAGAGTGCACTGATGGTGAAGAAAATCTGGATGAGGAAAATCACTATTAACTAAAATTACAAATGTCATACTTGTAATATAATTAATAAATGATCATTACATCCAATGATTGATATACATACATGCACAGACAAAGGAAGATGGACAACAAATTGAAGGAGACCGAAAAACTATAGAAGTAGATAAGAAGGTATGAGTAAATTATAAAATAATACTTCTATGTGTTAAATACAATTAAAAATTATTTGCAATGCCACAGATTGAAGCAAGAAATTTTCGGGACAAAGCACTCATAAAAAGGACAGAATACTTGTTGTCACCATATGTGGCCAGGCCGGTGGACACATCTATAAAGATGACAAAAGTTAAAATACAGTTGGGATTGTTCACCATGCATAATTTGCAAGCAGATGAGTATGTGTTACTTATATATTGTACTTTATAATATTAGCTGTGAATACTAAGTGAATAGTAATAAATTTCCATGAAACAGTAATGAAGTTTTGTTCAAGTTTGGAGAAGTAATGTTGAGGCGCAGAGAGTTGACGACTATGACGGCATATTCATATATCAACATTACTGTACTAGATATATGGAGCATAATCCTAAATGACAAAGAAGGTTTGAAATCTGATATGTCACCAACACGCTTCTTTGCAACAACAGACCCCTGTGTAAGTTTCTATAACAACTCATTACAATGCCTTACTTGAAAATTTAAAATGCATTTTAAATACTTATTTAATTCTTTATCTTACAAATATGATGCATCAATATAATTCAAATATGTGGTAGTTGGAAGCTATAATCCGTCCCCCCAAAACATGGTCCATGGAAAGATGTTTTGAGAGCTTCTATGATAATTTGGATAGTGAAATACGCAAATTTCATAAGTCGGCTGCGGATCATATTGACCTGGTAATGCAATAAATAATTTAATGACTTTTTATAAAATTCTTTTCTTCCATGTGATATTTTTTAATTCGTGTTTATTAATTATTATATGTAGTTCTTCTTTCCCATATACCGTGAGCAACACTACTTCTTCATATGCATAGACGTCCAAAAGGGGAAGATATTTTTGATTGACAATGCCAACTATACATCAGATGAATGCTATTTGGAAAAATATGACAAAATTCCACATTTACTGGTATGGGACATTTTTACATTATTTTTTAACTACACATTTACTGATAATTCACAACATTCTTCTTATCAGCTCTAAATTTACATTATTTACACTCTTTTATGCAGCGACAAATGTTTGTCAATTTCATGATGAAAAAAGGGCTTGCATCCAAACTTAAAAAATTGGAAAAGGCAAATATAGTCGTGGAAGAATTGGATTGGGTTACCAAAAACAATGAAACTGATTGTTGTATTTATGTTATGCGACATATGGAGTCTTTTATGTTTAACCCTTCAGGTAAGTGGAGTTGTGGCTTGTCAAGAAAATCGAGGAAACAGATTAATATTATGAGGGTTAGATATTGTGTTGCTATTGTTGGTTGGGAGAAAAATGTGCTCAAAGATAGAAATTTGTCAGCATCTGAGCTTTTCTATCAGGAAATGAGTGAAATGCCAGGTTTTGATGAAGAAGGTATACTATTTAACTGAATCTGGAGCAAAAAGGGGCAGACAATAGTAGAATAGGATTTCAAATTATTAATGGTGTTTGGACTTTAAAAAAGTTTCATGTTTGTTATTTACTTTCTTAAGACTTTAGTATTTTGATGGATATTGTTATTATTATGATTTAGTAATATGACGTCTGCCTTTATCGTGTATTTGTCTATCATTCAAGTGTTTTGTTTTCAATTTTTAAATTTGTGTGGTGCAGCCATCAAATATAATCTTAATCTAAAACAAAAAATATATATAATTTTAATCAAATCATAATGCATAAGAGATCTTTTAGTACTACGTTTATGCATAATACTGCATCTTCTGTACCATTATGCATTAAAAAACATAGGAAATATATCGTATGTAAATTCATTTTCCCATAACAAGTTAGAAGTCATATAGACCATTAATCTTTGAAAAGCTACAGTACGAAGAAATACGTTTATGATTAAATTGATTCATTATAATTGAACACGAAATGCATTATCTTAACAATGCATTGAAGTATTGGAATAATGCATTATTATATGCATTTTAATAATGCATAAGATGAATTATTTTAGTATAGAAAATGCATTATTTTCACTTTTAATGGCAAAAGTTCTTCATACGTGAACCAACCAAATAAAACATAACACTCGTTTCCCAACTTTATTCAATGCACTATACTCATAATAATGCATTTTTGAATTACTAAAATTCATTGATATGAAAACGAATTCCATGTTCAATTATAATGCATCGATGATATTTGAATCGTATAACTACAAATATCAATGGTCCAGATTGCTTCTCATTTCTTACAAAAAAAATGGATTTAATATGATCTCCTCCCTAGAATAATTACCTTTTAGTTGTCTAGCTATAAAAGAAGCCAGCAATTAAGAGATAATTTATGGCGTACACAATTGCCCTGATAAACAATATTAAAAAACAATTATTAAATTCATAATATTTTTTCATATACTACATTAGGGTTTGATTCACATAGAAAGGATTTTTCCCGTAAAAATTTAAAATAAATCATGTAATGTACTGAACAAATGTACTATAACAATGTATCATCAAGATAATGCATTTAGCATTGTCTTGATAATGCATTCTATGATATAATTTTTCTTCTTAATAAACAACAGTAAAGTAACTTAAAAAAAATTCACAATTAAAAAAAAATCCCTCCTTTCACGAAATGGTTGCCACATTGTAGACGACACGGGTTTTAGAAAAATGGTACATAGTAGTGGATAAAAGTGAGTTTGTTATGAGTGGAGTAAGGGTCTCACAATAAATGTGTGTTTAAGTAGCAAAAGTGGAAACCATTTCGTGAAAAAAACTTAAATACCAAAAGTGGCAATCATTTCGTGGACAGATGAAGTACATTTTAGTCATTAAAATAAAGAATTTTGTGTATTATTATGACAAATCCTCATAATAATGCATTTTTTTATTTCTAAAATGCATAGTTATGATAATGCATTCCATATTCAATTATAATGCATCGATAAATCCGAAACGTCAACCTACAAAGATCAATGATCGAGATTACTTCTCATTTCTTACGAGAAAATGGATTTAAATATCATCTTCTCCGTAGATTAATTACACTATTAGTTTTCTAGCTATAAAAGAAGCCAACAATTAAGAGAAATTTTATGACGTATACCATTGCCTTGATAAAAAATAGATAAAAAAAATTATTAAATTCCTTATATATTTTCATATACTACAATAAGGTTTGGTTCATATACAAAGGATTTTTCCCATAAAAAAAAAAAAATTAAGTCACGTACTAAAACAATATGCATCTTATGTACTATAACAATGTATCGTCATGATAATGCATTTTTAGATTACTACGATGCATTTTCTTGATAATGCATTCTATGATTATTTATATAATTTTTTTCCTTAATAAAAAACAGTAAAGTAACTTATAAATGCATTATATATTTTCGTATAGTACAATAAAATAAGCCCAAAAATGCATTACATATTCTACAATCTAATGCCTTATACTGTCCGAGCATTTTCATTTAAACAAACTATTTGGTAGCTGCAACTATAAAATGAAAACATAAATTACACAATAAATATATATATATATATATATATATATATATATATATATATATATATAAAACATATTCTAAACATTAAAATAAAAAAAATAATACTACTACATTTAAAATTATTACAAATAGAATAAATGGGTTGGTTCTTGTACAAAACACTTTTCACATTAAAAAAAAAGTACATTTTAATCATTAAAATAATATTTTTTTGTGTATTATTATGACAAATCCTCATAATAATGCATTTTTAAATTACTAAAATGCATTTTTATGATAATGCATTCCATGTTCAGTTATAATGCATGAACCAATCTCAAACATAAATTTATAAAGATCAAAGGTCGAGATTACTTCACATTACTTACGAGAAAATGGATTTAAATATAATCTTCTCCGTAGAGTAACTACCCTATTAGTTGTCTAGCTATAACAGAAGCCATCAATTAAAAGAAATTTTATGACATATAAAAAATAAAAATAAATCATGTTATGTACTAAAACAATGCATCTTATGTACTATAACAATGTATCGTCATAATAATGTATTATTGTATTACTACAATGCATTGTCTTGATAGTGCATTCTATGATTATTTATATAATTTTTTTTTCTTAATAAACAACAGTAAAATATCTTATAAATGCATTATATATTTTTGTATAATACAATAAAATAAGCCCAAAAATGCATTACATATTCTACTATCTAGTGCCCGAGCATTTTGTTTTGAACAAACTATTAGGTAGCTGAAAAATATAATGAAAACATAAATACACAATAAAAAAACACAAATGTTACTAAAACAATAAAACCCATATTATAAGCATAAAAAAATGTTAATTCTACAACATTAGAACTACTAATCCCTATAAAAAAACTAGAATTCCAGATTATTGTATCAAACATTGTCACAATTTCTTTTGTCATGTTTTGCCATTTTATTGCATTTGCTGCATTTCCTCAATGGCTTGTTCTGAGGTAGCAATGCTTTCTCCTTCCTAGATTTTAATCTACTACCGCTACCCTTTGTTTTGACAACATTGGGGGGGAGTACGGAAACAACATCAGGCACAGTAGAACCATAGAAATTATCAAACACCTTCTTCTTATTCAAGGATGAACTACCAACAATGTTCTCGTATTTATCTTTCAAACTTGAGACATCACGAGCAAATTCATTCATATGCTAACCATTTCCTTGAATTAACCCAATACAACTGTAGACATCAGATAATACCTGATTCATAGCTCTGTCATAATGTCCAAGCTCATTTGCGTTTCTAGACTCTGCATACTTAGGAAATACAAACTTAGTCCATCGACGCAAGATATAATTATCAGGAATTCTCTTAATCTTCAAATTCTTGAAAACAAGAAAAACATGACAACACAACAACCCATGCTGAATGAACCACTTGCACCCACACGTGATAGAATCATCAGACACATCATGCACAACATTAAATTTACCACTCACAACATCGTCAATTTCAAAAACTGAACCTTGAGAATCACTCCTGATATTCACCATGCAACAAACATTAATAGCAGCAAGTATTTCTTTCTGAACATCATAGAAAATCTTGTGAGAGTAAACAGAAGCAGCATGCTTTTCGATATGCAACTGTATTTTCAAATCGGGACAACTAGATTCATCCACACTGCACAAGTGAGCAGATGCATTACGCTGTGCATCAATTGCTGTCTCAAAATTCATGAAAAATTCTATTAGATTGGCCCGCCTGTTAAGATATCTCCGGAAAAAACTATTTTCACTTTCAGACATGGATGTTGTTCGTAACAATCCACTCAAAGGAAAATCTCTAAAATAAGCAGGAATCCAAAATTTACGTAACTCGAACATAGATTTGAACCACTTATGATCCGTTAAACCATACTCCTCTAAAACTGCATCCCATTGATTATCAAAATCAATTGGCTCTAGAATTTCAGACCAAACTATGTCATTGAAATTTTTGGCAAACTCCTCATTTTCGCCTAAACTATTTGGAATCTTATCAGCCACCTTAAGCATTATATGCCACATACAAAAGCGATGCCTGGTCTCTAGGAAAATCCGTTCAATAGCTATTCTCATAGCTGGATCTTGATCTGTTATTAACAACTTCAGATGTTTACCCATGCAATCTTGGAATTTTTCAAATATCCAGGAGTATGATTCAACGTCCTCACTAGTAAGCAAACTAGCTGCAAATGTAACACATCTACCGTGATTGTCTTTTCCAGTAAAGGGAGCAAAAGTCATTTGGTACCTATAAATATATATGATGTTATATATTAGTACTAAAAATGCGTTACACATATATTAATTTATAATGTAAAATATGCATTATCCAAAAAAAAACAGTGCTATACACATAACAATACGATGCATTAAAAGAATTTATAGAACTAAAATTACAAATACGTACTTGTTAGTCGAGTATGTAGCGTCGAAAGATACTATATCACCAAAAAACTCATACTTCTTTATGGCAGCAGCATCAGCCCAAAACAGACATTTCAATTTGTCATATGCATCAACACAATAATCATAAGTGAAACCCGAACACACCTCACGCTTATCCTTTAACTTATTCAACATAATCTGAGCATCAACACCATTGGCGTGCGCATGAAGATCTCGGGAAAATTTCTTAAAGTCCACAATACTACATCCAACCTTATCATACCCACCAACCAACTCCTTAAATAAACGAAATGATCGCATTGGACCTATATTCGCTCTAGAGCAATTCATAAGGAAACTCTGATGCACATGATCCAAACTCCTATTATACTTCATGAATTGCCTATAACTATCAGAAACAAGATTATGATTGTGTGCCTCATTGAAAGATTTGACAACAAACCCATGAACATCATTAAACTGAATAATAACTCTAGTGGTGCATGATGTTCTTGTAGATAGCCTACGTCTTTTAGTCTCACTGAAGTCAAAAATATTATGCAAATCTCTAGAATCAACATTTTTCACACCCTCACGATTACATAACACGTATCTTGACAAAATCGTTCCATCTCTAGCTTTTGACAATGTCCCAAGACGTGTATCAAAACCACAAGACGCAGCATACCTACGATAAAACTTAACACCTTCTTCCAGCGATACAAATTTCCGTCCAACATAAGGTTTATCTTCAACAGTCTGGTACAATCAATTCGTTTGAAAGCTCCATAATATCATCATATTCACTTTCTTGATCTACAACAAAGACAAAATATTACAACACTGAAATTTTAGATGAAAATTAAAAAAAAATACAATAACATCAAAGAAATACAAACGATGCACTGGAAGAGAAATAATAGGATGTGTGCATCTAAATGGATGTCAACTATCAAGATTACTCTTAAATATAACTTCAAAATTAAATTACAATTTAGCAAATATCAGTAATATTAATGTATTAATCAGCTTTACATACCAGCGAAAATACACAAATGTAAAGAAATACAAAAACTTATGGTCATCTTTCAGTATTTGACAAATTCCCAATAAAAAACATGATAAAATCTCACATTCAAAACTTCAATTTTAATCATTTTCATTAATATTGCGCATTCTTCAAAATTATAGAAGACATCGACCCACGATAATCCACAGCCTTTTCTCACATGATTTCTTAAGTTGGAGGAGCACAGAAATATCATTCTCATTAATTTCTCTAATTGCTTATGGTAGTGCATATGATATTTTTTTTGCTTTACTCAAATTGATGTGAAAGTAATATGAACAACCAAAAAAAATAGCCCGCACAAAAAAAAAAACAATGAAAAAATTGCAGCAAGTCATTGAAGATATAATATTTTTTGGGAACAACCTTCAATCATTGCGGCAATTGAAGACATCGATTGTGCAAGAATTAAAAGGAAAGAATACGAAATCTAAATTAACAGATTCTAACTTTCTTCACAAAACAAAACCGTCAAAATTGAAAGAAAAAAACTAATAAGAAACCGTACAACTTCTTTTAAAAAAAATGACATATATACCCCCTTCCTTAATTAAAAAAACCGAAAAAATAATTAAATAGTGTAAAAAATACTAACCATTGATCACAAAAAAAGGATGGATAGGATTGCTTCTTATTTCTTACGGGAAGTAGGATTTACATATGATCCTTCCCCTATATATATATATAGGGAGTGATTCCCATGCAAACTCCCCTTAAAGTGAGATATAGGAATTAATCTCCACCATTGATCTTATCTACATGAAGGGTCAAGATTTAGCTTGGTCAAAGCGGGTCAAAGCAGGTCAAACCCGGTTCAACCCGGGTCAATCCGTTGACTTTTTTTTTCGATTTTTTTTTTAACTGTCGCACAAGATGCACAATTTCACATATTCAGATGCACCAATTCACATATTCGGATGAACAACTAAGTGTATTGAGATGCACAAGATTTTAAGTTTTTTTTTTATGTTTTTTTTTTTCGCTTTTTTTTAAGGTTAGGTCATATGCACCACATCATGTATTCATATGCACCACACTATATAATGAGATGCACCACTAAGTGCATTAAGATGCACTAGTTTTGTTTTCATTTTTTTTATTTTCGTAAAACATTGTGCATCTAGTAACACTATGTGGTGCATCTAGTTACACTGTGTGGTGCATCTAGTTACGCATTGTGGTGCATCCAAATTTTTTTCAGTTTTTTTTTTTTACAAATTCGGTGCATCTCACTACACATAGTGGTGCATCTCATTATGTATAGTGGTGCATCCGACTATGTAAAATGGTGCATCTTGGGTGGCTGTTTTAAAAAAAAATTGAAAAAAAAAAATTAAAATCTTGTGCATCTAAATGCACTTAGTGGTGCATCTAGTTATATAGAGTGGTGCATCCGAATATGTGAAGTTGTGCATCTTGGGTGACAGTTTAAAAAAAATATTGACAAAAAAAACTGAAAATCTTGTGCATCTAAATGCATTTAGTGGTGCATCTAGTTATATAGAGTGGTGCATCCGAATATGTGAAGTTGTGCATCTTGAGTGACAGTTTATATATAAAAAAAAAAAAGTCAACGGGCTGACCGGATTGACCCGGGTTTGACCCGCTTTGACTTGGCCAAATCTTAACCCTCCATCACCAATAAATTTATGGTGGAGATCTATTCTCATTTCTTAGGATAAGATCTATTCTCATATGATCTATTTCCTAATATATATATATATATATATATATATATATATATATATATATATATATATATATATATACACGCGCATAACTCATGAAATATATACTATTTGTAATATTTGATCAAGTTATTATTAATTAGAATTTATCTTTGAAGTAAATGAAAGTATGATCATCTGTAGCAAGGCCAGTCCAAATGAAATTAAATTAATTTGATGCGACGCATATTGGATGAAAAATTAAAAATTTAAGTATATATAAACTTTATTTTTCTACTTAATCGAGGAGGAGGCAAGGCGGTGGCGACGAGTCCGTTGGCGCCCTACCTAGGGCGGATGCAAGGGTGCGACGGAACCCTACCCGGCGCCCGCGCGAGGAGTGCAATTAATCCCCCAAGGTGCAGCAGATTCATGACATGTGTCATGTTTATTTTATTTTTTTAATTTTGTATTGAAAATACTCCACCCTAGAGCTTAAAACTCCACCATTGTAAACCATTTATACTCTAGGACAGAATTCACTATTCAATCATTGGGATCCCACCAAATACTAATAAAAAATACTTCACCCTAGGGCTTAAATACCCATTATCGTACATGATCTTAGTTCTCTAGACGAATTCATAGATGTTTACGATTTAGAACGGGAGTCATTTTGCGCACGAATCGTTGGGATCGGAAAATAGTCCATTCTTGCGCTTGAAAATGACAACCAACATCTAGGTAAGTTGATCGGGTATAACTTGAGCATTTGTAAAGTAACTAACGTAACATGTAGCTAGGTAACACATAAATATATATATACGTAATTTTGTTATTTAATGATTTTAATCCAAATGTTTTGTGATGTTTGTTTGGTTCTGATTTTAAGCCAACAGTTGACGAAGATCGTTGAAAGTAAATATAATTAATTTTTTTACGTAAAGACTTTCTTATAACTGGTTGCAACCGGTTTTGATCGCCGACCAGCTCCGGATCCGACCCGCCTGTTACAGTAAATATAAAAGTGAATTCTTAATTTTTTTTCCAAATTTCATCAGCTTTCTCTGCTTTCGATTTCTTCTTTGCCATTCTCTCTGATTCCATTGATGAATCCATATTTGTGTCCATTTTTTAGTGTCTTTTTGTTGTGTCTTTTGTGTCTTTTTCGAGTCTTTAAGTGTCTGGGAGGACACAAGTAGGAAAAAGTGGGTGCAGGGCAGAACAGGTGCGTTTGTGGGCATAATCTAGTGGAAAACTGCTTTTCTGGCGTTGGGCAATGATACGATGCAATATGGGTATAGGGCTGAAGTCTGTAGCTGGGCATGAAGGAATACATTTTGCGCAAAGTAATAGGTGAAGGAGTACCTCCCCATAATCTTATGGTCAAAGTAACAGAGTATCCAGAGCGATGCACGTTGAGGGCAAGACTGAAGCTGATATGACCAAAGTAGACGAATGAAGCCGAGGGCAACAGATTAGACTTGGGCGCCAAGGAAGAAGATAAGGAAGGAAACGTCCATCCTTATTGAAAAGAGGCCAATCGAAGTTGAACTCAACAAGGAAGGAAATCTAATGCGCCGCTATTGAGCTTAAGAAGGAAATAAGGCCAAGGAAGGAAGGAGTCCAGCCCATGAAGGGAATGGACTAACCTAATCTTGACGCCTATAAATATGGATGCATGCACTCTGTGAAGACGTCTTTGTGCAGCATAGTTAGTTCTTTAAATTCAGTCTTGAGAGTTTGGTGAGGAAGAAAAACAAGTCCTACGGGCAAAACTTTAATTTCTGTTTATTTACTGTTTTTCATTTTCTGTTGGCATTCTGGTCAAGACACGTACTATTTTGGTTTAGGTAATGTAGTTCTTATTCAGTTTTTGATTATGTTTACTTCGATTTATATTATTGAGTTTATGTTTATTATGTTTAGCTAAATCTTTAAACTTGGAATGGATGAGATGAAGTGATAATTGATACTTTAATTATTCGTGATGCCAAAGTGTGTTAAATAAATCATAATCTAGTATTTCCGAAATACTTAGGACTTAATATTAGATTTGGGCAAGATAATTAATTGATTGATCACCAATAAGTTAAGGAGTCAAGATCGCCAATAGAGTCGAGGTCAACACAAGAGTGTCTCTTGTTCTTGAATAGATAATAAGTATTGGAGAGCAGTCGATACCTTAGGCATCTCTTGGCTGATTTGTGTCTAATAAAAATTAATACCTCTTGGGCAATACACCTGCTGAAAGGTCTTCGTAAGTGTATTGATCAAGAGAGGAGTTTTGTCTAGAGTGTCTCTGGCATACTCAAATTTAAAGGGATAGATAAAAGGATAATGTATTCATAGCTGTGACTTCGTAACCATAGGGAATGAATTAATTTATTCTTTAAACTGAGTAGTAAAAGAGTGCGGTTGAAAATCATTGTGCCCATGATCGAATTAGAAGTGTTTATTATCACTGATTCGAAATCCAGTCCAAGTCTTTTTTATTATTGATCAATTCTACTTTTAGTTTCAGTTATATTTTTTCCGTGTTTGTTGACCAAAGCAAGAGAGGAACAGACCAACACATACTTTCGTGACAATTATTTGAGGAAGAGAAGCTATACCAATTCCCTTAGGTACAACCCTGCTTACCGCTGGCTACGGCCTACTGTGGGCATAGAAGATACAAATTTGTTTGCGCGAGGTACAAATGACAGCTTCGTCATCTATCCCCTTGTTTCTGCTGTTCTTTCGCTGGTCGGTCACTGATCCATCGCTCCTCTGTGCTACATCGTCGATCCCATTGCCTAGGTTAAGTCTTATGTGCTCACTTCTTTCTTTACCTTGTTCTAAATCCAAATGTTTTTAGTTATCAAATTTTGTTGAAAGGATTGGTGTGCTCCTTCGTAGCTTAATATTAATAGCTTGCATGATCTTCTTGCATGATCTTCTTGCTTGGGTGTTCGTCTCTCTCTCTCTCTCTCTCTCTCTTTCATTGAATTTGGATGTATTTCATTTTCCTTTTTCTAATTTTAGATTAGGGCTTTTTCATTCAATTTGATTCTGCTATGTTAAGGTATGAATTTGGTTATGGCTAAATGGGATTCCTAGTTTTAGGATATATTTTGTCAATTTTGTGGTGTTTTTGCTTGTTTCCTAGTTTGAGTATGGTACACTAGATATTTTTGGCTAAAATGGCAAGCTGCAAACGATTGCATCACTGGCAAAAAGGAGGTTTAATTTCTAAGGTGACACTATAAAAGTTTGGCTTCGTTAGATTGTCGATACAACTAACCACAGGGTCATAAATTTGCCTCACTAATGTTGAAATAAAATATCGATGTCATTAGCTGGGAAAATCTGATTGTTTGCCTTGTGTTGGAACTGGATGCTCCGTCAAATTAATTTTCTATGGGGCAATACAAGCGTAATTACCATCTTTATGTGTAGAGTTCTGAAAGTGCTTAGGCTAATGAGAGCATATTTCTTTTTGTTGACTAGAAAATTCCCAATATTCTTGAATTGCTCTAGATTAGCTTATACTTTCAGTTGATATATTATTTGTGTGTTTACTAGTTGTCCTTCTATCCTTCTTATAGTAGGCTCAACCATATAAGCATTTTAAAATCTTATATTGGTAACAAGATTTCAGAAGAATAAACATATGCCCTTCTAAGCTTGATTAATGTTTGCCCAATCAATAAGAACTTGAAATGTAGCCTCTTTTTTTATATAAATATTTTCTCCCTTACTTGGGACACCTTATTGCACAAATGCTCTTGGAGCTGTGCTTGCAAGTCATTTGGATAAGCCTTGTGTTTATATTGGATGTATGAAGTCGGGAGAAGTTTTTTTTTTTTAACCGCTGTTGGCTATATGAAATAATTTGCAGGATCATGAGATAGATTTTTCCGACAAAGACCATCAGATCAAGGCTTTCTGTTGTAATTGTGGAAGTACTTACTGTAGAGATAAAACATCATGAAGACATCATGGTGACAAGGCCTCACTCGGATAGAACATCAGTTGTGAGAAAGACAACTGAGCGTTCACAAGATGAGCATTCAAAGTGGAAGATGCAAAAGTCATCTAAGCATTGAAAAAGGGGGAAGTTACGTTCAAGAGAAGTTGCAATTGAACATCAGTTGTAAGGAAGACAACAGAGCGTTCATCATATGAGAAGTAAATAGGGGAAGAGAACATCAGATGAAAGAAAGTCATCCGAGCGTTCGAACTCAACTGATCGGATACAAGAAGGACAACTGAGCGTTCAGTTTCAGAACATCAGTTGTAGGACCTGAACCAAGAAGATCAACAGTTTGAAGTTCAAAGTCAGCTGAGAGTTCACATGTTCAGATAGAACATCAGATGAAGACTAATCAGATGAAGATCAGACGACTCAACCAACTATCAAGTGTTGGAGGTCAAAGGTTAAGATTTGAATTTCAAATTAGGAAGTCACGTGAAGGTTTGACTCTCTGTCATTACCTCATTTGGCCCAACACAAGGCTGTCTCATATGGAAAGCAGAAGCATGCAGTTGCCAAATCCGGAAAGTCTGCAGAGATGAGAGACAAGCCATCGCTATCAAAGAACAGAGATCAACAGCTCTTCCAATGGCTAGTTGATTCTCTCTGCCTATAAATAGAGGCATTCATTCACTCACAAGATACAAGACACACACGAGACGAGACAGACAAGTGCAAAGAGCGAAAGAAAGAACCAAATTCCTTACACGAGCTGAATTACTTTCATTCTCTTAGAACATCATTATTTGAGAGTTCTAGAGTGTTAGATTTTGTCTGAGTGTCTTTAGATCCAACCTTGAGAACATCACCTTGTGAGAGTTCGTAGAGTGTTAGATCTTAGCTCACTTCTTGTTCGAGCTATTTAGTTGGAACCCCATCCTTTCTTTCACCTGAAAAGGTTTTAGGACCCTACTCTTCCCGTAACTGAGTAGATAGGTTGTTTAGTACCCGAAAACTAAACTGTAAGGTTGATAAGTACTCGTAAACTTATCTCAACGGTTGCAAAGCCCGCGTAAGCTTTGTGGTTTGTCCAGAAGAACTTGGACTGAGTTGTGTGGACTCACAACTCCCCGTGGACGTAGAAGTTATCTCCGAACCACGTTAATTCTTGTGTGTTGTGTTTATTTTTTTCAGTTATTTATTGCATATTCAACTGACTATCTAACCTGCATACAAACTGCTTTATTCATCAACTGTTTTGGTTATTGACCAACCGTGCATAAAAGCGTGAGTAAATTTTATACGAGTTAATTTCCACCACATTCCGCACAGCACATCACTTCCAACCGAGTGTTTCTTACTCGGTTGTGATTCCAACTGAGCTTTTTTACTCGGTTGAGTTATTTTTAGGGGGTTGTTTTAAAAAATCTTATCTGGTGTATTCCCCCCTCCCATACACTAGAACTCATATCGGGACCATCAAGTGGTATCAGAGCAGTGGTTCAAAAGACTGCTGACTCTGTTTCACAAGGTGTGAATTCGAGAAAGTTTCTTCAGTGGTCAACTGAACAGATCTATTTTTCACGCTAGTGCATATCTGATTGCATCTTCTGTTTGTTGTTTAGTGCAGATGGACGTTAAGGACAAGATCGTAGTCATGTTCGCGGTAGTAAATTATACATCCTGGAGGACACGGATGAATAAGATCTTACTGTCGAAGCATCATAGGATGCAACAAGTACTCACGTCCGGACCGATCATCATCAAAGAGAGAATCACTCGCACTCCTACAAATCCCAACGATAGGGATACAGTTGTGGAGTTTGTGGAGAAGAAGCCAGAAGACTACACTCCAGAGGAAGCCAAGGTGAGCCAGTTGGACATCTGGGCTCAGAGCACGATCATGTCAACTGTTGGACAAGATTACCTCCCTTGGATAGAAGAGTGCGAAACTGCCAAATAAATGTGGGATATCTTGGCATCGCTGAGTGAAGGAAGCGACGAGACAAAGGAGAACAAGTTCTCGCATGCCTGTCAAGATTTCGACAACTTCTGCCTGAGAACTAATGAAACCATCGATCAGCTAGAGCTCCGGTTCATGGACGTCATCAGAAGGATCCAGTCCATCCGAAAAGGAAAATATACTTTGAGAGAAATCAACCTCAAAGTATTACAAGCTCTACCAGCTGAGTGGGATACCTTCACTAATATCCATGAGAGCCGAGCTGACCTTGGTGAGATGGGAACTGAAAGATTTTTCTCAATTCTGAAGGGAAATGAGTATAAGGTGAACCGACGAAGGTCAACTCAGTCCTCGGTTCAGACGAGTCGACATGAGGATGTTGGTTCAGCCACCAAGTCAGTAGCGCTCCGAGCTGACTACTCAAAGCCGCGAACATCAAGGCCAACAAGATCAGCGGATACAGCTACGAAGGAGCCAAGCAGAGAAGAACTGCAACAGAACATAGCCGCCCTGTCAAAGAAGCTAGCTGACATGGACACTCGGTTCGGAAAATACAAGAGGTTCTACAAATTGAACCGAACTCGAGATAACTTAAAGCCTGTGACCAACGATTGCTTTGAATGCGGTAAGGAAGGACATTTCAAAGCAGATTGTCCAGATCTCTCAAAGAAAGAGAGAGAAGCGTTGAGGGCCAAGCAAGCTGGAAAGAACAAGGCCATGGTTGCAGAAGAAGAAACTGACGACATGGACATCTTCACTGACACTGAAGATGAGGATGAGCTGACTTTCACCAACAACGCCATCAGTCAGGATCAATGCCTCATGGCACTTGGAACCGATCAAGATGATACTGAGGTACACTCTAATCCTGCTAAGTTAAATTCTTCCAATATTTCTAACATGCAGGAATCACTGGATGAAGAGTTGGAACCCTCCTGGAGTGACTTTCAAGAACTTAGTGAGGAACTGCATCAGCAATCGGTTGAGTTTAAGAGTCTTCAAGAACAGTTCTCCAAACTTGAAGAATCCTTAATCGAAAAGGACGATCTGATCAAGAGTCAAACTGAAGAGATACATAATCTTAAAAATCAACTGAATGCGGTCAATCGATCTAATGCTCCAACCGATGAGGAGTTGACGAAGCAGATCAAGGAGCAGCGAGATCAGTTGAAAATTCAAGAGGCTCAAAAGAAGTCAGACGGACAAATCGAGCATATAGTTGTCCTCCTGAAGGAGTTACAAACTGAGAAGGATAATTTAATCAAGCTATATCAATCATCCAAGATCATCGAGAATCTTATTAGTTACAGCCGACAGATCGATGACGTGTCAGGACTCAGTTATGATGTGATCAAGGATACTGGAATTCCTCCAGCGACCTTCATCAAAGTTGTGGAAGTCAAGGTTGTCGAACCTAACACAGTTGAACCTGAGTCTCCCCAAAGTAATCCAACCTCCACTTCTCATCAAGCTCAACAGACCAAGGGAACCAAAACTGAGAAGGGAAAAGGAGTAGTAGATGGAGGACAGAATGTTCAATCGGTTGGGACATCAACCGAGGGGGAATGTTCCAAAAGTCAGAAGAGGAATCAGAGGCGTCGAAGACACAATCGGAACCGAACTTGGAATCAGAACCGACCTCTGAATCAACCTCAGAGTCAACATCAGAAAGAATGGAACCGACCGCAGAACCGACAAGCTTCCAACCATCTGAATCAACAGCGGTTCCATCATCAGTTCAACCAGAGGTTCCAACCGAGTCAACCAATAAGGAACAGGTCGAACAGCTGGAGATATTCATGCCACAACATGAACCACCAACAGGGCGTGAACAGCTACAGACAACATTCAGGGAGTTGGAATTAGAATCAGCCACAAAGATTCCAACATGGCGTCCGACCTCAACAACGAATCCAACAGGATAAAAACCGCCATCAAAACAGGGGGAAAGCCTCTCCTCCAAAAGCTCACAATGGGAGAAATCCAACTCCACCCAAGAAACAGAACATCACTACTAACAACAAGCCTAAGGATAACCGAGGTGTTGTTATAATTGATGATGAAGAAAAAGTGATCTGGAATGATAAATCTATCCGAGTATACAGGAAAAAACGACCTACAGTTCAAGGGGGAACTGGTTCTAACCCTCCAGGACCCAACTAAAATTGGGGACCTAAGCGAGTTTCTCTGTACAGGAACAGGAGAAACAGCTGAGAAAGAATAAAGCTTCACGAACAATGTGGGTGATGGATAGTGGATGTTCGAAACACATGACAAATCTGAAGGATTTGCTTAGGAGTTTCGTGGAGAAAGAAGGACCTTCAGTTACCTTTGGTGACAACTCAAAAGGTCACACCAGAGGTTACGGTACCCTTGAAACCAATCATGTTTCGATTTCTAATGTTTCTTATGTTGATGGATTGAAGCATAACTTGCTCTCCATCAGCCAATTCTGTGATAATGGTTTCTCTGTCAAGTTTGATGCACAGGGTTGCAGGGTTAAAAATGTCGGATCAAAGCAGGTCATATTGTTGGGAAATCGATCGCCAACCGGAAATGTCTACTATGCGGACTCGAACAGTAGTCTTCCTGACACCTGCTTGTTATCAAAGAGCAGTTCAGATGTGAGCTGGCTGTGGCACAAAAGGCTCAATCATCTGAACTTCAAGACTATGAACCGACTTTCCAGACAAGAACATGCAAAAGGCATACCAAACCGAGTGTTTTCAACAACACATATCTGCAGTGCATGCCAGTTGGGAAAGCTCGCTAGATCCTCCTTCCGGTTGAAGATAACTCCCTCAACCAACCGAGTGTTACAGCTGATCCACATGGATCTCTTCGGGCCAGTTACACCAAAGAGCATGAATGGCAACGAGTATACACTTGTTGTAATTGATGATTATTCCAGATACACATGGACCATTTTCATGCGACATAAAAGTGAAACCCGAGATGAGCTACCCAAGTTGATGGATCGGATATCAAACCAACAAGAGATGAAAATCATTTCCATCCGATCAGATCGTGGAACCGAGTTTCTAAATGAAACCATCATCGAGTACTGCGAGAAGCATGGAATAACTCATCAAACATCAGCTGCGCGTACTCCGCAACAGAATGGAGTAGCTGAGCAAAGAAATCGAACACTGAAAGATGCAGCTACATCCATGTTGACAAGCTCAGCTCTGCCAAAGAGATTTTGGGCTGAGGCCATCAACACAGCATGCTACACCCAGAACCAGTCTCTTCTAACCAAGCGGTTGGGAAAGACACCATATGAGCTATGGAGATGCAGGAAGCCAGATATTTCATATTTTTGCGTTTTTGGTTCTAAGTGTTATATTCACAACAATGGGAAGACTCAGTTGAAAACTTTTGATGCCAAGGCTTCGAAAGGCATATTTCTTGGATATGCTGCTCGGATCAAGGCATACAGAGTTTTCAACAATAGCTCTCGTGTTGTGGAGATAACACCTCATGTTAGTTTTGATGAATCTACTTTTGAGTGCAGGGAACAGGCTAAAGGACAACAGGCTGATCCACAAGTTCCACCTGCTCTCACCAGATCGCAAGCTCTAAGGGAAAAGAATCTAGCTGAACCATTGGTATGGGCAACCGAGGATGATGATCCATACTCCTCTGAAGATGAATGCAAGGACCCCAGCTCATCTCAAGGGGGAACTCCAGCTGATGCCTCTCCAACTGCATTAGCATCCGAAGCCCAACGAAGCCCGGTTCAAAATGTTATCAACATAGAGGATCCAGACTCAACAACTGATAAATCACCAGCTTAGAAGAGTCCAGCATCTCCCACAGCTCAGATCACGGAACAGCCACAGTTGGAAGAAGAAGGAAGACACAACAGAAGATGGTATGAAGATCATTCTACTGACAACATCATCGGAGATCCAACCGAAGGTGTGCGTACAAGGAGCAGAGTTGCGACTCAAGATTCAACCGAGGAAGATTCCAACACTTATGCCCAACATGCTGAGGAATTGGCAGTTCTTGAGGAGTTCGAGCAAGCTGGAGATGTTGCCATGATTTCTTGCTTCGTAGTTGATGTACCAGAACCGAAGAATGTTGCGGAAGCTCTCAACTGTGTTCATTGGACAACAGCCATGCAAGAAGAACTGAATGAATTTCTACGCAACTGTGTATGGGAGTTGGTAGAAAGACCAAATGGTGTCAAAGTCATTGGATTAAAATGGATTTTCAAGAACAAGAGAGACGTCATTGGATTCATTGTGAGAAATAAGCCAAGGTTGGTAGCTCAGGGATATTGCCAACAAGAAGGAATTGATTTCGAGGACTCCTTCGCGCCAGTTGCAAGGCTGGAAGCCATCCGAATCTTTCTAGCCTATGCCGCATTTTACAAGTTTAAGGTCTATCAGATGGATGTGAAGTGTGCATTCCTCAACGGAGATATCAAGGAAGATGTATATGTTGAACAGCCTCCCGATTTTGAAACTGGAGATGGAAGAGTGTACAAGTTGAAAAAAACAATCTATGGATTAAAGCAAGCACCCAGGGCTTGGTATGACACTCTTTGTGGTTTTCTTCTGAACTCGGGATTCGAATGAGGATCGGTTGACAAAACCATGTTCACCATCAAAGTTGGAGAAGATATACTTGTTGTGCAAATCTACGTCGACGACTTCAGATTCGGTTCCAAGTCGGAGGAGCTGTGTGAAAAATTCTCAAATCTCATGAAGGAGAAGTTCGAGATGTCGATGATGGGCGAGATGAACTACTTTCTTGGACTTCAAGTGAAGCAGACACCAGAAGGGATATTCATCAATCAGTCCAAGTATACAAAGGAGCTCATCACTAAGTTCGAATTGCAAACAAGTAAGACTACAAGGATCCCGATGAATACTAACTGGAAGATTGAACCTGGAACTGAGGGAAAGCTCGTGGATGCCAGTAAGTATAGAGGGATCATCAGTTCTTTGCTTTATCTAACTGCCAGTCAGCCAGACATATCTTACGCAGTTGGAGTGTGTGCCCGGTTCCAAGTTCAACCGAGGGAAGCTCACATGTTGGCAGCAAAGAACATCATCAAGTATCTGAAGGGAACTGTAAATGTTGGGTTGTGGTATCCAACCGACGACAACATCCAACTGACTGGATACTCAAATGCAGATCTAGCCGGAGATCGGTTGGACAGGTGGTCCACATATGGACACTATCAGTTCATGGGAAGCAAGCTAGTTTCGTGGTTCTCCAAGAAACAAGCATGTGTTGCTACTTCTACAACCGAGTCAGAATATATGGTTGCCGGTAGCTGCTGCATGCAAGTATTGTGGCTCAAGCAACAGCTGAGAGACTATGAAGTTGTAACTGGACAGGTTCTCATTCATTGCGATAGCTCTAGTGTCATTGCTATCTCCTTGAATCCTGTTCACCACTCTCGGACCAAGCACATCGACATCCGACATCATTTCATCTGAGACCATATTGAGAAGAAGGACGTATCCATGGAGAAGATTCCAACTGAGATTCAGAGAGCAGATATCTTCACCAAACCTCTAGCCGAAGCACGGTTCAAGATGTTATGTGATCTACTTGGATTGTTGGATCCATCAGATGAGGAACCAGCTGAGGTGAAGAGATAGATATCCATCTGAGGAGGAAGCTCAGATGAAGGGGGAATCTCATATGCGGATTGCCAACCGAAGACATCAGACGTCAGCTGAACAGCTGAACAGACGAATTCGAGTCAGCTGATGGTATGCTGCTACGTTGGATCAGACGTCAGCTGAACAGACGAACTCGAGTCAGCTGATGGTATGCCGCAACATTTGAACACAGCTGATTCTGACATCAGCTGGCAGTGCGACTGGGCTGACAAGAAAAACTGTACACCTTCTCACGCGCGAGTTGGAACTCGGTGCATGACGTCAAGTCAAAGATAGTCAACAGTCGCGTGATCTTAGCCGTTGATGGATTCGCGCCATTTAACCCCAGCCGTCGATCTCAATCGAGTCAAAAACCTATAAATAGCGGAAAATCAGGAAGTGATCTCTTACCTTCCTCATTCGTATCTATCTGCAATAACTGTTCATCATCTTCTCAGAGATTGTCTAACTATTTTCTGCAAAAGATTTCCCTTACTTCTTCCTGTATACCTTCGCAGTGATCCTAAATGGCTCCCAAAGGTAAGAAAATGGCGTCTTCCGGACCATCTCTAGTCCCCACCTCTTACGAAGAATCGTTCGACCTGCTGGTGTCGAAGATTCACTTCGAACAGATCCTCTCCGATGAGGAATTGGAGTCGCCGGTGTTGGCTCCCCTCGCAAGCACCCTCCAAGATAATGGCCTCTTGGAATGGGCGAAGCTCTGGCCCACCCACCTGCTCAAGCGCCAGGTCGGCGAATTCTACATCAATCTGCAGAGTTCCATCGACAGCAGAGAAGGAGTGACAACAGAAGTTTCCTGCCGCCAATGCGATGTTCCAGCCAGGACTATTCGCCGTGTGTCTTTCCCCATAGCAGTTTCCGACGTCCTCCGCCACGTCATTCCAATAAACCACGCCGCCATGGAATCTCTTGAAAATATAACCGACGAGCAAGCTAATGAGTTCCTGGAAAATGCTCTGATCACGCTGGAGAGGTTGAGGAGCAATATGCAGAGGACGAAGTTCAAGCTAGAACATCGATTGTTGTTCGATGTTGTGTCCAAGGTTGTGTTTGGCTATAGTGGAGCATTTGGCGACATCAGCCGACCAAAGTTGAAGCAGTTGTTGGTGTTGGAGTACAAGCACGAGATCAACTGGTCTCAATATTTTCTGAACCAGCTGATCCTGGAGAAACAGAAGATCTCCGAGACCACAACTGACTCCGGAGAGAAACTGTTGAATGTGAAAGGGACGCTCCACTTCAGGTGCAAGATCTCAGCTCTGACCTGCTCGCAACCGAGGGTCGCAACATGGTCTGGGAAGACTGTGAGGAGACGCCTGTTAAGAAGTTGATGTTGTTCCCAACAGCTAAGAAGGCACAGGAGGTGCTTAGGAGTGTCTACACTCCTAAGGAGAAGAAGGAGACTGCGAAGTCTGCCGAGCCCACAGCTGAGGGGGAACCAGCTGTCGTTCGACCCACAAAATCCAAAGCTGCACGCCGACGACAAGCTGAGTCAGTGCAAAAGAAAGAGGAGGAGCCTGCTAAGAAAAGGCTAAGGGTAAAATACAAGAAGACGGTTGAAGCACCAGCCGAGGTTATTCCAGCTGAGGAGCCGGTTGAGGAGCATGGTGAGGAGATTACAGCTGAGGAGCCAGCTGACGAGCCAGCTGTGGATGCACCAGCTGAGGAGTTGGTACCAGCTGTGATTGCACCAGCTGAGGAGGCGATACCAGCTGAGGAGCCATCTAAGTCGAGCCGCTCAGCTGAGGCTGCTACTTTCGAGATCGTTCCTCGAGCCACCGTAGTTGATAAAACGGAAGGGATGGAAACAGACGTGACGTCGGATGCATCTTCCTTCTCTGAGGAAATCGAACACGCTCTAACCTCCCCCATGGCAGGAGTTGATGCCGTACCGCCCCCAGAGCCTCTTGCTCTTTCAACCCAACCACAGTCAAATGTTCCGAGCTCATTGCTCGTTGCCAACATCGTGACCGCTCTTTCGGCCAATGTTGAGGAACCCTTTGAAACTCCCCTCCCAACTGAATCTGATATTCCAAGCTCCCAGCTCGATACCGATGTTGTGACCGATTCCTTGGCCAACATTGATGAAACACTTGAACCGTTGCCTTATGATCTATCCCCCTCCCCAATAGACGATGAAGCTGACCGACAGGCAATCGCAATGGAACATGAAGGCAAGGTGGCCTATTGTTTCCAGAAGCTGATAGGCATGTTCCCTGAAGCTCGCGACATGCCGGTCTTCGCCACTCTCGGAACCGAGTTGCTGTACCAGTTCAACCTGATCTTCAATCACTGGTACGTGAAGGAAGACACAATCAGGGTGCACAGCTGGGACCGACTAAAGGCTGACGAGTCTCGCATCCGAGCCTACTTCAACTACTCAAATCTGGAAGTGGCTTACAACAACAAGGTGGCCCTGCTCACGCGTCGGATGGACCAAAGCAAGGCAGAAGGCTCTGATACAAGGGAAACAGCTGGACAAGACTGTGTTGAATTCCTCGATAATATGCTCGTCAAGTCAGTTGAGTTCCTTGATGATCTGGATGCAGCTGCCGCAGCAGCGAAGGATGAAGAAGAAGAACTAAAACTGTACCTGGCCAACCGACAAGCCATGGTCACAGTTGAGCCTCTAGCTCTGATTGAACAAGCCCCTCCAGCTGATCAGCCAACTCCCTTATCTGAAGAAATCTGTGAGCTGATCGCTGAGAGGGTGAACCAGCTGAGAACCGAATTGCTTGCCATCTTCCAGCAACACAAAGACGATCAGCTGAGGCAGCTGGAAGCACACAAAGAAAAGAACAAGCAGCTGGTGGAGGAGAATGTTGTGATAAAGACAAAGCTGGATGAAATCTCCTCCTCCACCAGCCAAGACATTTCGGATCTGAAGTCCACTCTTCTGGGAATGAAGTCTGAGCTGAACGTCTTCAAATCCTTGTCTGACTCCAACCTCGCTAAATCCCAACAGACACAGGATGCAGAATGGGAGTCTAGGTTCGAGTCGTGATGGGCTGAGTTCGTGGCTTTTCAAACTGAGGTCATTGAAAACCTCTCTGCATTAAAGAAAGCCAAACAAGAGCGCCAGGACTCCGAACTGGCGAAGAAGGTGGAGATCGAGTGCGCGGTCGATGAACTCTTCAGCCGTATTTAACTCGTCGAACAACAACTCACCTCTCTCGATGGTTCAGTAGCAAGCCTTGTTGCTGATGCCAAAAATGGAGAAGATAAAGAGGCGATGTTGAGATGCAGGAAGAAGAAGAGACCCAAGCCGAGGAAGCGAGGCCAGCTGCAGCAAAATCTCAGCTGAGGACGAAGACGAAGAAGGTCGCTCCCAAGTCAACCGAAGTCGGTGGAGCTGAAATGTTAAAAGACTTGGAGCTGGCGGAGAAGTTTGGAGTTTCGTACAACTCCATAGCCGAGATCGCAGCCGAGCTTGATTCGGAACTCGACGGTATCACAACCGAAGAGTGCATTGCAGCTGCTAAGGCTATGGATGTTGAGGAGAAAGACTACTTGAACCCGAGCTGGATCAGGAAGTTTGTTGCCAGCCAGGCCAGAAGGGTCAACCAATTTGAGGAGGAGCTGGACAAAATAACAAAGAACTTGGATCGAAACATTGCCTCCCGCAGCCGTCGCCAAATCGATAAACATCAAGTCAAGGCTGAAGCTCGGCTAAGACAGCAGAGGTTGCCGGGGAAGACTAAGCTTTAGAGTCGGTTCAGGCATGTGGATAAATGGATGCCGGCTGAGTGGAACGAGGAATGGGAGCTGTTCAAGCAGGAGTTCGTAAATGACTTCTACTACGGAAAGGTTTACGCAACTGACGATCCGAGGAAAGCCTTCAAGGAAGCGTTAACCGAGCTGCACACTGGGGACCCAGGAATGTTCAGCCAGTTCAGGCGTGCGATGATTGAAGCAAAACTGGATCTGAACACTGTCCCCGTCCCTCAGAAGGTTACTTATAAGCCTCCCTTCCTTCCAGACTCCCAAACGCCCAACAGGACAAAGATTGCAGCTGAAGCGAGACAAGTTTACAAGGAGCACGGAGTTGATATTTCAAAGGAGTTAGCTGCTAAGAGAGAAATTGTCACAGCCCCAAATCCCGAGGGATGGCAGAAGCCGGGGTGCGACTGGGGTTGGATTAAAGAAGCGGGGAAGAAGGGGGCTAACTGACTAAACATACATAAACGACATCAACATTCAAAGAACAAGACTGGAATATAATAAAGAAAGAGTTAATCACAAGTGATTACTTGACAAAAGTACACAAATGTATCTAAGTTCATATTTACAGACTTAAACTACAGAGTATTGTTCAAAAGGTACATCTCAAAAGATTCAGAGTTCTGCAGCGGAAGAGTTCTAACTAAAGCAACCTATCTTTCAACTCAACATCAACCGTCGCCGCTCACCGTCACTTCAACCTGCACATTTAGAAAACAATGCAGGGCTAAGTACAAACGTACTTAGTGGGCACGATGCCGAAATCATAGTCATAAGTATAAATAATCTGGCATTTTATAATCGTAGCGCATCGGGATTTTGTTAAAAAGTCTCGTGCCTACTAAACATTTTCTGACTGATTTGTATAAAGCAGCTTGCGCAAGCATTTTTAGAGTATGTTATGTTCAATCTTGACCAAAGCTAATTCACCGTGGCTGGTTACCCCTCAACAGGATACCACATACACCACAGGTTACAAAGTGCACTAACTCTGGAAAGCACTTAGCAGCTAACTCAGAGCCGATCGTTAGTTAACCTAGTTAAATTAACTCTAAAAGTCTGGAAAACCCGAAGGTTAACTCAGAAATCTGGTAAACGCGAAGGTTAACTCAGATAGGTACAAGAGAACTCACATAAAATAGTTGAAACAGTTTATGCCAAGATTATCACTTTGAAAAACACAATTATCAAAGCGATAAATAATACTTTTGATTTGTGGAAAACCCACATTTTATTTGATATAGATAAAAGCCCACCTCGATATACAGAACTTAAAAGCACTAGCTTCCAAACTTCGAATCTTCCGACCTTTCTTTACTGCTGGCTTCCTCCTTCATCATAAAATAATAATACTTAAAAACGGGTTGTAAAAGATAATCGATCAAAAAGAATTGAAATAAGTTTTAGTCGTTTCATTCTTTAGGCATTTGCACGCTTACTAGATTCATTTTACTTAAACGGGAATGAGACTCGTACTAATCCCGTTAGAACTCGGAAGGTCTCATACCCGACTCTTAGGTCAGTAGAGAGGGTAGTCGGTAACTTAATACGACTTAAAAGATCATAAGGAACTAAGTTGGAAAGAATCAACTTAGGCGATTTACGTTTTAGTTCATTAAAAGACTTATGAAATTTCTCGCTTACTACTTCTTTACTTGAACGAATAAGAGATAAGATCTCGACTGGTTTTAACACTCAAAGCTCCTGTACTTGACTCTAGGGTCAGTAGGAAGATATTCGTTAGCTATTACGGCTTAAACGATCGAAAGAAACTAAGTTGCGAACAAAACAACTTAGAAGAATTGAAACTGAAATTTCACTGCGCAATCCAGTAACTCTGGAGACTGTCCAGAACAGAGAATTTGGAAACAGGGGATGAGCCCTGTACTACTGGAAGGTTTGGGATGTCTAGTTTATGCTCCAATTTACGGATCACAAATCCGATAAACGAGCTGGAAGTTATTACAGTTTCCGGCGAGGGTCGCAAAACTGCCGTGAAAACCCTAGTTACTTGATAGATTCGACGTATAACGTCTTAGGTTCGTTCTAAGCTCTCGTATTCGATTTCTTTAGAAACTGGACCCTCAAGGCAGTCATCATGTATTCCCGTACGTGGCGAACTCCTTCTCAAAACTCGTCCAAAAGCACGACGTTCTAAACGTCGGCTTTCAACTAACAATTACTAAACCAACAAATTATGCAAAACGCGTTCTAGTTCTCGACTATAACTAAAGCTCATATTATAATAGCTCGAAAGCTAATGACGTCAACTAGAAAGTTGTTCTCAAGTCCATCATAGATAATAATATCAAATTAGAAATCTCATTCGACTTCTCGGTTATTAGTTACGACTAAATGTTCGTCTCTTACGCGTTTTTCAAAGTTGTTGGATTCCGTTCAAATTTTACGACATTAAACTACGTCTAACGTGAATCACTTTCATGCATGCAATCATGTCATATCATCACTACATTTCAACTTATAAAGTGTTCTTCGTCTCTTACATTACGTTAAATATTTTAGAAAATTCTCAATTTAATTCTATAATCAATTAACATCAATTACTACATAATTCCATCAACAATTCATCAACTAACATCAACACATGAAAACCCTTAATTCTACTATAATTTCGATTTTCATATATATATTAAGAGGGTAATTTTCTTCTCCAATTAACACCATTTATTCATTAAACAACCTATTATAACAACTATTAATCAATTGCAATCCAATTTCAAACTAACATGCATAAACCCCCAATTTCATTACTCAAACCCTAATTGAATTTCACAAAAACATGTAGCTTTTGATTCCTCTTTGTTCTAATCACTAATTAAACAACTCTTAGGCATGAATCTATCATCAATTGAAGAAATCCAAAAATCCTACTATTTTACCCTAATTTTCGGTATTGATCAAGAGTTAGGGTTCTTGATTTTTGCTCAATTCTAAACCCTAATTAACCTATCTAACATATCCAATTTCATTAATTCAAGATCAATTCATCCATTCCCATACCTTAATTTTCGATCAAGAAGAAAAATAAAAGATAAGAAATCCAATTGGATAGAAGTTAAGAGGAGGTGAATACCTTGCTAATTAATGAAGAAAGAAAGAGGTTTGGATGGTTGGATCAAGACTTGTGTGATTCTTCTTAGTGTTCTTGGAGGATTCTTCAATGGAGGATGGAAGATGAAGATAGGAGATATGAGAGGGATGGCTGCCGAGAATTTGAGTTGGGAGGGAGAAATGTATTTTAATTTTGTTAAATTAAGGAACAAGATTGCAAGGTGTAAAGTAGGAATAGTGTACCCTTAGGTGTAAAGTAGTGAATAGTTCTAGCTAAGGTGTCCTCACTTAAACATTATAAAACACAAAAAAAATCTAACAAGTGAGAGGTGATGTCGGTTGGGTGAGGAGAGGGAAAAAGAATACGCGCTTTTCTGGCGCGGTCCGACGTTACGGAAAACGTTCGACGAAAAACGTCGCTCGGCACAAAATCGCGATACGAACTTGCTGATAGAACTTCGTGTATAAAAACGAATATACGTTATTTTCTCGAAATGAGATGTACTTAAAATAAGTATTTCATAAACTTGGCGATAAAGCCATAACTATTCGTATTGGAACTATCTTTCCCAAGTTACTTACTAATTATATAGATCTTTGTTGAAGTCTGAACTTAACACGAAACTAATGTTTCTCATTAACGGAGAAAACTTAAGGAGCTTTTATTTTCCTTCTCGATTATTAAGTTCGAATTATTTTATATACTTAAGACTTTTGTCTTCTTTAAAACTCGTTTTCTTCTGACTCGAATCTATCGAACGATCTCGATCATTTCATTGACTGCATTTGGTCCTAAATTTTTGCTTTCACCTACCTTATAACAATAAGGCAGCTATGTAAATCTTTTCCTTCCACAAGGTCTCGTAAGTCGTAATACCTATCGTAGCTTAATAGTTATTGTTATAACAATTCGGTTGTTGGCTACGTGTTCTTCAATTCGCTCTTCGGCTAATATTATCGTTCTTAGCATATCAATGAGTACCTGAATCGTTTTCTCGGACTGTCCATTCAACTGGAGGTGAAAAGCGGTACTAAAGTTAGGTTTGCTATCTGACTTTTCTGCCTTGTAACCTACAACCATCTCGTCGTCATCGGAATTACTAAGTCCACTCTTAAATTTCTATCACAAACTCATTGCTTCAGAGTCGCTGTCTGGTTTATCCATTCTTATCCTTAGTCGAGGCTTATCCATTGACTCGTCCTTTCTCTTGATACTTATAATCTTTCTCGTAATTTGATATAGCTACTTGTGCCGCGATGCTGATGCATCATGCATTTTTCTATATCTATCTTCTCGAATCCTCATATAAGCGTTTCTTTTCCGACGAAAAGATACCTAAACTTAGTTGGAGTCTTACGACTCAGCGTGTCTATTCTTACTCTTAACTTTACCTAGATGGTAATTATTTTCACAAACGTAAAATCTTACTAGTTCGAGCCATCTCCTTTGTCTTATGTTAATTCCTTTGCTCGGATACACGCTTAAAATTCTTATGATCTGTGTAGATCTCATCCCTTGCACCATATAGATGGTGTGTCCAAATTTTCAATGCAAGCTCTACGGCTGCAAGTTCTAAGTCGTAGGTTGGGTACTCAATTTCTTGGAGTTAACGTGTCGTGGAGCGTAAGCTATCACTTTGTCATTTTGCATTTATACCATCCTAACCTATTCTTTTTAGCATTGGTATCTACCTCGTATTCCTTGTCGTTTCTGGGAGGGCTGAACCTGGGGTAATGATCAACTTTTCCTAGAACGTCCGCGTTCCTATTCCACAATTGTCTGTACATTTATTCTTTTCCTTCTATGTAGTTGCGCCATAAGTCTTAGTAATCATAGGGAATTCCTTAATGGAAACCTCTATTTTAACTATCCAGCCTGGGAACTTCTTATTTTATTTAGACTGGTAAGCGATTTTCCATTTGAGTACTGTCTCTACCTTAGCAGGAATCTATCTTAACATCTTCTGTCTACAATGTATATCCAAGAAACATTACTTCTCCATTCGAGCTTGCTCTTGCTAATTTGGCATCTAACTCCAAACTCTATGCGTTCTGGTACTATTCGCAAGTGTTCTTCGTGTTCATCTTCATTCTTGGAGTAACTGAAATTGTCATTGATAAGTACTAAAATGAATTCTTTTCTAAGTCTAGGTGGAAAAATTCTATTCATATGGTTCATGAATACTACGGAGCAACTAACGTCATAACTAAGCATTTGTAATGGTTTTATCTGGTTTGAAAGAGAAATTTTTTTTTTTTTTTTTTTGGTATATCACCAGTTTATCCTTTAACTAAAGATGCTTAGACCTTAAGTCTATCCTCACAATTGCATTTATTTTCTTTTTAAGCTTATCAGGGGTCTTATATTCTCATAAAAGAATATTTGTTTTTAAGGGTTATCTTATTTAACCTTTGACAGCCTATATACAATCTCACAAAATCATCCTTCTTTGATGATGAACATCACAAATATTTTCCATGGTGAAAACGTTTGTCTAAAGAAAATCGTCATCTAACAACTCTTGCAGTTGGATCTTAAGCTCCTCTAACTCCTTTGATACCGTTCTACATAAGGCCTTTAATTTGGGAGCTGCTCGTAGTTCTGAGTCGATCGTGAAACCTACACGACAATCTGGTAGTAAACCAGATATTCCATATAATTCTGTAGGTTCTCTACTCGGGATTTTTAAAAGAGATTTTTCTCTCGTCGTCGAGAATCGTGGTAATTCTCAAACAACTAGTCTATTCCTAAATTTATATATATAGTACATTTTATAAGGTTCGTCCAATACCTGCCAAATCTTCCTTTCCTTCACTATGCCCCTCCTGTCTAATCATGTAAGCTCCCGCATTCTGTTGTGGTTGTAGCAGTTGTGGCTGTGACTGAAGTTGAGCTGTAATCAGTGGTTGAGGTTGGCCGTACTGAAATGGTACTATCATTTGAAATAGCATTGGGCAGTCATTACTCATATGCCCCAACATTCCACAGTTAAAGCATCTATCCATGGTCGCTAGACACACACCCTCAGGCTCCTTATCACGTCCAGCACACGCAGAAACTCCCTGTTTCTGTTTTGCCGCTTGCCTCAGTTCTGGGCAATTTTTCTTAACGTGTCCCTTACGCAAACAATTGTAACAAGCACCAGATTTAGCTAGACATATCCCGGGGTGTTTCTTACCACACTTAGGGAAAACTGGAGAAGAGATCTTTTCTCTAGTATTTCTCTGAGTTTGGAGCTGATCGTGTTGGTTAATTCCATTTGCCGTCAGTAGTTCCGGGCAGTTTCTCCTAATATGTCCCTTATGTCCACAGTTGAAATAGTTGTCAGTGCCTACCTGACATATGCCTGAGTGCGATTTATCGCATTGGAGGCAAACATGAGTGTTAACCCTTACTGTGTGATTTCCTCCCAGATTTTCATTCCTTTGCTGCCCTTGCAGCTGTCCTAGTGGTTTGTTACTCTTGCCCGGACCGGTTTGCTCATTCCTCTGTGGATTATTCTTTTGCCCTGCCTTCTTTCCATAGTTACTTCCTTTTCCTGGTTGGTGGAAACCTTGCCTAGTCCTATTCTGTTTCCCTTGACTGTTGTGGCGCTGGTAGCACTCACTGCTACTTCCTTCCCATTTCCTTTTTCCCTTATGGTTAACCTTATTGTTGGGAAGATTTTGGGTTGAGGTCTGGTTTGGTGCCGGTGTGGACATTACTATCTTTTCCTTACTAGGCACTACTGCCTCTATTTATCGAACTCGTTCCAGTAATTCGGCATAACTCAATCCCCCCTGTCTGGCTACTGCTATTCCCTGTTCATACTTAAGTTCTCCCTGAAGCTTCCTGGCTATTTCCTCCTCAGTCTCGACTTAATCGGTTACATACTTTTCATAATATGCCTTCTTAAAACCATTCCAGGTGGTTAGAGCCGCTTGTTCTACCGGCATAAGTCTCTGTCTAGTCTTCCACCAATATTTAACTGGTCCGGATAGCTGATACCCAGCGCATGCTAGACGTTCCTCATCACTAAGTCTAATCGGCTCAAAGATTCTCTCCATAGAACGTATCCATTGTTCGGCCTCACTTGGATTGCCAGATCCATCGAAAAATGGTGGTTTACTTCCGAAGAATAAATCCTCAATGCTATGACGTTGTGGAGATAGGGGTAGTGAAAAGGTTGCTGGGTGTTTTTGCCTTTCCTCGCTTATACGTTGTTCTTGACCTCTATCAGGTCCTCTAAGATTTTCAGGTCCTCTTCAATCGTTAACAGCTCTCAGCAACATTTTTAAAACTGTAAGATACAAAATTTTTCTTATTAGCACTTGTTTTTAAGCCTTCATTTTCTCACTAACCCTTTTCTTTTCCCACTTAATACTTTCACATAAACAAGAATAACAAATTAACTTTGACTCTATTTCTCTCAACTTTTAACCTCCAAGGTTAAATTAAACTCTCGTTACACGAGTTTTGTTTGATATTCTGGTTTAGTTATACGATTCATATGAAACTTCTTGTGACTAAAACCCTCTCATGGGTCATGTATATTATATATATATATACATCAAAAAGATTATGTTAGTTTTGCCTTCAACAAGGACTTATACTAATTAGACTACAACGAGTCTAAGCTAGGCTAACTGCCTACGTGTACAGAATGCACTAACATATTGCATTACCGTACTACTGGAAGTACTAGAACGGAAACGACATAAAATTTCGTATCCGATGGAGTACTACAAAACTATCTAGTTACTGATCCGACTATGTACATAACAAAAGGCTACTATACTACTATGCGTTTCCGACGCCTTGCTTAACAAACTGCGGTCAAGTCACTACTGCCCACTATGGCCTAATCCTCCTCGGGGTCCTTGTCCGGATCCTCGTCCGAATCCTCATCAGTGTCCTCTTCCGGATCCTCATCCGGGTCCTCATCGTCTGACTCTGAATCAAAAACAAACTGAAGTGCCTCGTCAACCCTCAAAGTAGTGCCATCTGCAAGTATAAGTGATGGTGGGGCAGGCACGTCTGAAACTGTCATCTCTGAATCTGAAACCAAGTAGTCCCAGTAGGTCGCTGATGCCCACTTCTTTGGAGGCAGCAGGTGGTCGGGAAGTGAACATGACTCGTACTCCTCTCTGGAATGGACCCTGGACGGTCCTGCCTCAAACTCAGCTCGAACTCTGGCCAACTCAGCGCAAATCTCATCAAGGGGTCTGTAAGATGATGGAAACTGTAATAGGACGGCAAGCTCTGCGTCTGTGTCTAAATACTCTGGTCCTGTCTGAAATGGTCCCTGAACTCTCATGGAAGGCTCATGCTGAAAAGGAGCGGGTAACCCTAGGCCATCTGCTGTCTCTGTAACTAACTCCCCTGTGTCCACACTAGGTACCATCACTGAAGGGATCTCCAACTGCGCAATCATCTCTGGTCCCGTCTCATCATGCTCTGACTCTGAATCTGCCGGAAAGTGAGTGTAGGGAGGATGCGCCTGAACAGGATATGCTGCTATGTGTCTGCTCTCGAAGAAACGCTTGTGTACCTCCAAAGTGAATCCATTGTAATCACCTGTCGGCTCTATATCGTCGTCAAACATCCCAAGGTAATACCATGCCGTGTCGTGTGCCCAACCATGCCATTCCTCTGGTAGACGACTAACCAAGTCAAGTATAGCCTGACTCTCTGGAATAGTATGCCAGACTGGATAATAAACTGACGAAAAGTAACTAATCCTCTATCCTACGTCGTGTCTCGGGTTTGCCTCATAATCTCTATACCTATCTAATAACTGATCTGTCCAAGTACGCTGTGGCGGGGACTGATTCTCTGAAGCCGTGTCACTACTGGAAGTCATCCTACAAATTTTTTAAGAAACACGAATCAGTAACGGTAAGATAATACCTTATCTTACGGAAAATCTTAAATTACAAAATGAATACTCCTTATTCAATTGTAATATTACCACACTTAATCTAACAACTTATCTTAGACATCTAGCAATTTCACAGAAAATTGCTCTCGTACTCACAATATATAGAAATAAAATTTCAAGGTTTTATTCCCATTCTTATCTCATTCTTTTAATTTCCTACTTTAATTCCTTATTTTCTTTCATTAATCCTTATCTCTTTCTTAAGGAAAAATTTCTTATCGAATCTCATTTATTAAAACAAAGCATGTATACTTTGTTCATGTTACTTATGCAAAAGTAACATTCATTTACAAAAGACTTTGTCGTTTACTAATCATAATACTCATACGTGTCGTATTCTTTGTTCAAGGATGAAGTATTAAAAAAATATAAATTTCCAAAGGAGAAATGGAATATATCCTAAGAATAACTTTTTAGAACAAGTTCTATTTGTCAATGCTAAAATCGAGCGGTCATTAGAAATTTAATCAAGCTTCGTGCTTGACTCCTAATAGTAAAACAATTCTCTTCGCAAGGTTCGAACAAGGCGAACACTATAAAAATGAAACGAAAAGAAAAGGAATGACGTCGATACAAGTTACTTATACGCAAGTAACATTCGTCTCTTTAAACCACTTATACTGTACTAAAAAGGTTTTACTAGCGGGGCATAAGACCTATATTACTGAGTTTCTTATTATGTGGGTTGATCAAGTCCACATAACAGTCCCTCAATCACATGGAACTTCTGTCTCGCTCTATCGATCACTTCATACAGAATTTACTTTCCTAAATCGAGTAGCAATTTCTCGAATTGCACACACAACTACTTCTTAAAAGAAAAAAAAAATTTGGAACTTTCCAATTTAGCTCGGAATACTCAATCTTCTCGAGGAAGATACAAATTTTAAGCTAATCGAATACTTGAACGGCTCCTAATAAGTAAAACAAAGTCATCTCCAAGAGACTTTGTTCATGCCCTTACAACAAAGGTACATTCGGCTCTTCCGTTTATTTCAATCTATCCTCCTTGTTTCAACCTTTTCTCGAATAATTTGGAGTCCCATTTTTCTCACAAGTCTATATGTTTCTTCCATTCCTTTCGTACATATTTACTTTATTTTATCAATATTTACTTCATTTCCCTCGAAGGAAATTCTTATCAGGTTTTAAAACAAAAATCGACTCTGCCGAGTCCTTATTCATGTCACTATACGCATGTGACATTTATCAATAGAAGTCCTTCTCGTGTTGTGGATCTCCCTTCGAAATCATTTGAAATAACGTTTCTTAAAAACATCTAAGTTCTCGAAGAACCGGAAAGTTCTTAGGTTTCAAGTCTACGTTCTCATTGAAATGGGGAAAATCCCTAAAATCCAACTATATTCTTGTGTCCGAATAATTTTCAAAAGAAAGAAATTATTGCGCAAATAATTTCACATAAGATAGTACTTGTACTATCACACAATCACATAAAGTATAAAAATTTTACTTCCATAAAATTCTTAATTTCGGAACACAACTCATTCTCATTCTCAATTTCATTGCATACTTGTTCATAAAATTTCTTGTTAAAAGAAATCATATTATTAAAATTCTTTCCTTTTCCTTGTTGAGTCGACGTAGCGGGCGGTTGAGTTGACATCTATGTTCTCAATCTTAGCTTTAGAGTTTAACTCTTATCTTATACTTGGAAAGACGACTCTGATCCAGAGTATACATGAATACCATGTCTTATGACTCGAAAGAAGACTCGATATAGAGTACAAACGAATACTCTATATTATTACTCGAAGGAAGACTTGTATATATATATATATATCACTCTTGTGATATTACTAGAAGGAATGACTCATACTAAGAAAGAATGACTCATAACCAGAGCAGGAAAACAGACCTTGCTCTGATACCACTCTGTCACAGCCCCAAATCCCGAGGGACGGCAGAAGCCGGGGTGCGACTGGGGTTGGATTAAAGAAGCGGGGAAGAAGGGGGCTAACTAACTAAACATATATAAACGACATCAACATTCAAAGAACAAGACTGGAATATAATAAATAAAGAGTTAATCACAAGTGATTACTTGACAAAAGTACACAAAGGTATCTAAGTTCATATTTACAGACTTAAACTACAGAGTATTGTTCAAAAGGTACATCTCAAAAGATTCAGAGTTCTGCAGCGGAAGAGTTCTAACTAAAGCAACCTATCTTTCAACTCAACATCAACCGTCGCCGCTCACCGTCGCTTCAACCTGCACATTTAGAAAACAATGCAGGGCTAAGTACAAACGTACTTAGTGGGCACGATGCCGAAATCATAGTCATAAGTATAAATAATCTGGCATTTTATAATCGTAGCGCATCGGGGTTTTGTTAAAAAGTCCCGTGCCTACTAAACATTTTCTGACTGATTTGTATAAAGCAGCTTGCGCAAGCATTTTTAGAGTATGTTATGTTCAATCTTGACCAAAGCTAATTCACCGTGGCTGGTTACCCCTCAACAGGATACCACATACACCACAGGTTACAAAGTGCACTAACTCTGGAAAGCACTTAGCAGCTAACTCAGAGCCGATCGTTAGTTAACCTAGTTAGATTAACTCTAAAAGTCTGGAAAACCCGAAGGTTAACTCAGAAATCTGGTAAACCCGAAGGTTAACTCAGATAGGTACAAGAGAACTCACATAAAATAGTTGAAACAGTTTATGCCAAGATTATCACTTTGAAAAACACAATTATCAAAGCGATAAATAATACTTTCGATTTGTGGAAAACCCACATTTTATTTGATATAGATGAAAGCCCACCTCGATATACAGAACTTAAAAGCACTAGCTTCCAAACTTCGAATCTTCCGACCTTTCTTTACTGCTGGCTTCCTCCTTCATCGTAAAATAATAATACTTAAAAACGGGTCGTAAAAGATAATCGATCAAAAAGAATTGAAATAAGTTTTAGTCGTTTCATTCTTTAGGCATTTGCACGCTTACTAGATTCATTTTACTTAAACGGGAACGAGACTCGTACTAATCCCGTTAGAACTCGGAAGGTCTCATACCCGACTCTTAGGTCAGTAGAGAGGGTAGTCGGTAACTTAATACGACTTAAAAGATCATAAGGAACTAAGTTGGAAAGAATCAACTTAGGCGATTTACGTTTTAGTTCATTAAAAGACTTATGAAATTTCTCGCTTACTACTTCTTTACTTGAACGAATAAGAGATAAGATCTCGACTGGTTTTAACACTCAAAGCTCCTGTACTTGACTCTAGGGTCAGTAGGAAGATATTCGTTAGCTATTACGGCTTAAACGATCGAAAGAAACTAAGTTGCGAACAAAACAACTTAGAAGAATTGAAACTGAAATTTCACTGCGCAATCCAGTAACTCTGGAGACTGTCCAGAACAGAGGATTTGGAAACAGGGGATGAGTCATGTACTACTGGAAGGTTTGGGATGTCTAGTTTACGCTCCAATTTACGGATCACAAATCCGATAAACGAGCTGGAAGTTATTACAGTTTCCGGCAAGGGTCGCAAAACTGCCGTGAAAACCCTAGTTGCTTGATAGATTCGACGTATAACGTCTTAGGTTCATTCTAAGCTCTCGTATTCGATTTCTTTAGAAACTGGACCCTCAAGACAGTCATCACGTATTCCCGTACCTGGCGAACTCCTTCTCAAAACTCGTCCAAAAGCACGACGTTCTAAACGTCGGCTTTCAACTAACAATTACTAAACCAACAAATTATGCAAAACGCGTTCTAGTTCTCGACTATAACTAAAGCTCATATTATAATAGCTCGAAAGCTAATGACGTCAACTAGAAAGTTGTTCTCAAGTCCATCATAGATAATAATATCAAATTAGAAATCTCATTCGACTTCTCGGTTATTAGTTACGACTAAATGTTCGTCTCTTACGCGTTTTTCAAAGTTGTTGGATTCCGTTCAAATTTTACGACATTAAACTACGTCTAACGTGAATCACTTTCATGCATGCAATCATGTCATATCATCACTACATTTCAACTTATAAAGTGTTCTTCGTCTCTTACATTACGTTAAATATTTTAGAAAATTCTCAATTTAATTCTATAATCAATTAACATTAATTACTACATAATTCCATCAACAATTCATCAACTAACATCAACACATGAAAACCCCTAATTCTACTATAATTTCGGTTTTCATATATATATTAAGAGGGTGATTTTCTTCTCCAATTAACACCATTTATTCATTAAACAACCTATTATAACAACTATTAATCAATTGCAATCCAATTTCAAACTAACATGCATAAACCCCCAATTTCATTACTCAAACCCTAATTGAATTTCACAAAAACATGGGGCTTTTGATTCCTCTTTGTTCTAATCACTAATTAAACAACTCTTAGGCATGAATCTATCATCAATTGAAGAAATCCAAAAATCCTACTATTTTACCCTAATTTTCGGTATTGATCAAGAGTTAGGGTTCTTGATTTTTGCTCAATTTTAAACCCTAATTAACCTATCTAACATATCCAATTTCATTAATTCAAGATCAATTCATCCATTCCCATACCTTAATTTTCGATCAAGAAGAAAAATAAAAGATAAGAAATCCAATTGGATAGAAGTTAAGAGGAGGTGAATACCTTGCTAATTAATGAAGAAAGAAAGAGGTTTGGATGGTTGGATCAAGACTTGTGTGATTCTTCTTAGTGTTCTTGGAGGATTCTTCAATGGAGGATGGAAGATGAAGATAGGAGATATGAGAGGGATGGCTGCCGAGAATTTGAGTTGGGAGGGAGAAATGTATTTTAATTTTGTTAACTTAAGGAACAAGATTGCAAGGTGTAAAGTAGGAATAGTGTACCCTTAGGTGTAAAGTAGTGAATAGTTCTAGCTAAGGTGTCCTCACTTAAACATTATAAAACACAAAAAAAATCTAACAAGTGAGAGGTGATGTCGGTTGGGTGAGGAGAGGGAAAAAGAATACGCGCTTTTCCGGCGCGGTCCGACGTTACGGAAAACGTTCGACGAAAAACGTCGCTCGGCACAAAATCGTCGCGATCCGATTCGACCTAAAATTTTAACGTACGAAACTTAATCGGAAAATAAATTTACAAACTTTATTTTGACAAAAACTCGGGACGACACAGTCCGAGTTTCGTCCGGAAAAATCATAAAAACGAACTTTCTCGGGCGAGTTCGTATCGCGATTTCGTGAATGTAAAAATCAGACGGTTTTCCATTCTGAGTTCACGAACTAAAAACTTTTCGTACGCGCTAACACTAAATACAGTAGTCGTCTAGCTGACTTCTGTAATTTATTTTCAGAAACGGATTTGACCGTTAGTCTTAGAATTCAAAATCGTAAACTTAGGCGTGCAAAGCCATTTATTTAATTGACTCTAAAATTTTGAAATCGTAAGGAATTTCCGGGATATTACAGAAATTTTTGTTAGGATTTTTAGTAAGTATGGGCTACAATTTTAGCTCAGATAGTTTTTGAGCAACTGATGTAATTTTTGGTTTTTGTGCTTATCTTTGTAACAATCAGTTGTAATGAAAACTATTCAGTTATAAGATTCACCTTGATGAACAATCTCTCATTGTCCAAGCTCTGAATCACAAAGTTATTTCAATACCGTGTTATAACTGTGCTAACCCTTTGATGTTTTCATCTTATAGACAGTCTAGAATTTCAGCTGAGATTTTAGATAAGTCAGTTAGACTTAGATCAGTTGTGATCTGTAAGGGTTTTAGAATTCGTATAAAGGGTTTTGGCATCATCAAAAAGGGAAAAATTGTTGGGAAATTTATTAAAGTTTTGATTGATTCCAAAACCAACTGACCCCAACCGAGTAGATGTTGCCAGATCCTAATGTTAGTAGTTAGGCTCGCTGTTTGAGCAGTGTTAAGATTTTATCTTTACAGGACTCCAGCTGAAGACGGCGACAAGTCCTCACTCGGATAGAACATCAGTTGTGAGGAAGACAACTGAGCGTTCACAAGATAAGCATTCAAAGTGGAAGATGCAAAAGTCATCTAAGCATTGAAAAAGGGGGAAGTTACGTTCAAGAGAAGTTGCAATTGAACATCAGTTGTAAGGAAGACAACTGAGCGTTCATCAGATGAGAAGTAGATAGGGGAAGAGAACATCAGATGAAAGAAAGTCATCCGAGCGTTCGAACCCAACTGATCGGATACAAGAAGGACAACTGAGCGTTCAGTTTCAGAACATCAGTTGTAGGACCTGAACCAAGAAGATCAACAGCTTGAAGTTCAAAGTCAGCTGAGAGTTCACATGTTCAGATAGAACATCAGTTGAAGACTAATCAGATGAAGATCAGACGACTCAACCAACTATCAAGTGTTGGAGGTCAAAGGTTAAGATTTGAATTTCAAATTAGGAAGTCACGTGAAGGTTTGACTCTCTGTCATTACCTCATTTGGCCCAACACAAGGCTGTCTCATATGGAAAGCAGAAGCATGCAGTTGCCAAATCCGGAAAGTCTGCAGAGATGAGAGACAAGCCATCGCTATCAAAGAACAGAGATCAACAGCTCTTCCAATGGCTAGTTGATTCTCTCCGCCTATAAATAGAGGCATTCATTCACTCACAAGATACAAGACACACACGAGACGAGACAGACAAGTGCAAAGAGCGAAAGAAAGAACCAAATTCCTTACACGAGCTGAATTACTTTCATTCTCTTAGAACATCATTATTTGAGAGTTCTAGAGTGTTAGATTTTGTCTGAGTGTCTTTAGATCCAACCTTGAGAACATCACCTTGTGAGAGTTCGTAGAGTGTTAGATCTTAGCTCACTTCTTGTTCGAGCTATTTAGTTGGAACCCCATCCTTTCTTTCACCTGAAAAGGTTTTAAGACCCTACTCTTCCCGTAACTGAGTAGATAGGTTGTTTAGTACCCGAAAACTAAACTGTAAGGTTGATAAGTACTCGTAAACTTATCTCAACGGTTGCAAAGCCCGCGTAAGCTTTGTGGTTTGTCCAGAAGAACTTGGACTGAGTTGTGTGGACTCACAACTCCCCGTGGACGTAGGAGTTATCTCCGAACCACGTTAATTCTTGTATGTTGTGTTTATTTTTTTCAGTTATTTATTGCATATTCAACTGACTATCTAACCTGCATACAAACTGCTTTATTCATCAACTGTTTTGGTTATTGACCAACCGTGCATAAAAGCGTGAGTAAATTTTATACGAGTTAATTTCCACCACATTCCGCACAGCACATCACTTCCAACCGAGTGTTTCTTACTCGGTTGTGATTCCAACTGAGCTTCTTTACTCGGTTGAGTTATTTTTAGGGGGTTGTTTTAAAAAGTCTTATCTGGTGTATTCCCCCCCCCCCCCCATACACCAGAACTCGTATCGGGACCATCAGTTTAATTGAGTAATCTTCTTGAAATTGACTATTTATTCTTCTCTTGTTACTTTTGCAATATGAGGATATAGCTAGTACAGTTGCAATGACAACTTGTACTTTTAATTGTTTGGTAAGGTAATTATTGTTGTGATAAAAGTAATAATTGATATCATGAAATGTAATATTTCAAAAATATTACTCTTTTCAATAACAATGTTTACTTTTATTTACGATAATTTGTACTTTTTATGATAATTTGTACTTTTAGTTATTTTCTCAAGTACATATTATTTCGATGAAAAGTAATCATTGACATGATGAAAGGTAAAGTTTCACAAATATTACTTTTTCAACGAAAATGTTTACGTTTATTCACTACAATTTGTACATTTAATTATGTAGTTAAGTAATTATTGTTTTGATGAAAAGTAATTATTGTTATGATGAAAAGTAACATTTTATAACTATTACTTTTTTTAACAGCAATGTTTACTTTTCTAAAAGATAACTTGTACTTTTAATTATTTGGTCAAATAATTATTGTCGTTAATTAATGTAACTATTTATATGTAGAAATGTATTGCTTCCAATCATTACTTTTATTAATGAAAATATTTATTTTTATTCGCGACAATTTGTACTTTTAGTAATTCGATCAAGTAATTATTGTCAGGATGAAAAATAATTATTAATTTGAAGAAAAAGGTAATGTTTCACAATCATTACTTTTCTTAACGACGATTGTTACTTTTTATTACAACTCGTACTTGTAATTATTTAGTTAAGTAATTATTATTGTAAGAAAAGATAATTATTATTATTATTTATATTTTTCAATCATAATAAAGGATTGTTTTTCAAATTAAAAAATGAAAATGAAGATAGAAGAGAAAAAAGAGGAAAGAAGGAAAGAAAAAGAAATAAAAAAATTTCAATGAAAAAGAAACGAAAAGAAGAAAGAAAAAAAAGAAGAGAAACAAACTTTTTTCATGAAAAAGAAGACAGACAAAAGAACAAAAGAACTCCAACAAGAAGAAAAAGAAAAAATAAACAAAGGAGTAAAAAAGAACAACTTATTTGATGCTCATACGGAGGTTCGACCCCTCCAGCTCACTTGGCGCTTCCGCTAGGCTACAACTCCAGATAGTGAATTCTATGCAATATACTACTTCCTTTGTCCCTGATATATCTTCCTATCTTTCCTTTTAGGGGTGTCCCCCATATATCTTCCTAGCTATTTTTGGACATCATATCACAATAAATTATTACTCCCTACCCTTACTTTATCAACTTATTTACCTAAAATACCACATATGGCTCACCACTATCTCAATTAATTAATATATCACTCACCACTATCTCAATTAATTAATACTATCACTCCTTCAATATGGGACCCTTTCTCCATTCAATACAAACTCAACCACCTTTTATCCACTCACAACCAACTCATCAACATTTTTTCATAATCTCCGTACCACTTCCTCCTAGGAAGATATATCAGGGACGGAGGGAGTATAACTTATAAGGTAAAAACTTCAGTGCAACTGGTTGCATTCGCTTTGTAAAGTAATATATACTGTAATAATAAGCTAGAAACAGATTGTGGCGGAGTGGAGTGTTGACTTTAGAGCTTGTTTTCTCTTTTTTTGCAGGTTCGATTCCCGGCGGCTTCAATTTTTGTTTTTTCTTTTCTGTTTTCAATATTTGATTTATTGGGAGTGTCCCATTTATATGTTTTATAAATTTATTTTATATAATTCTTCAATTGTTGTGATAAATAAAAATAAATATTGTCGCAAAGTAAAGTAATTAATTTTAAAACATTATGTTTCTTCATATCAATAGTTATTTTACATCACAATAATAATTATTTGAGAATATAACTAAACGTACACGTTCTCGTAAATAAAAATAACAATTGTCGTGAAAAAAGTAATATTTGTAAAACATTGTCTTTCTTCATATCAATAATTACTTTTAATCATGACAATAATTAATTACTTGACCAAATAACTAAAAGTACAAGTTATCTTGAATATAAGTAAACAGTGTCATAAGAACAGTAATATTTTGAACCATTACTTTCCTTCATATCTATAATTACTTTTCATAACGGCAATATACTTGACCAAATAACTAAAAATATAAGTTGTTCTGAATATAAGTGACATATGTCATAAGAAAAATAATACTTTAAAGTATTACTTTTCTTCATATAAATAATTACATTTCATAACGGCAATAATTACTTAGAAAAATAAATAAAAGTACATGTTGGCATGAACAAAAGTAACAATCGTTGTGAAAAAAAATAATAGTTGTGAAACATTATCTTTCTTCATATTAATAATTACTTTCCATCACAACAATAATTACTTGATCAAATAACTTAAAGTATGAGTTGTCGTGAATAAAAGTAAATATTTTCGTTGAAAAAAGTAATATTTTTGAAACATTACTTATATGTTCACGTCAATTATTACTTTTTATCATTGTTATTTTATACGTTTTTCTTATCACAAATGTTTGTTTGAGCAATTTATATTAATTTTTTCATATTAATCAATTCTTTAGGGTTTATCAATTCCCAATTAGGGTTTATTAATTCATAATTAGAGTTTATTAATCCAATGAAGATTTAGGTTTTATCATATATTTTTATCATGATCAAATATTGTAAATAAAAACCTAAAAATGAGAAAAAGAGAAAATTAAAATAAATAAGAAATGAAAAAACCTGGGAAAAAAATAGAAAACTAATCAGATGAAAAAAGAAAGCTGAAATTTTATTAAAAAAGCAAAAAATAAGAAAAAGAAAACGAAACTAAAATAAATAAAAAGAAAAAAAAACGCTGAAAATGGGAAAAGAAAACGCTAAAATAAAGACATAAAAAAAAGTTAACTACTGGAACAAAATGCTACTAAGGGGAATTGAACCCATATCGCTTGTTTAGGAAGGTAGTGAGCAAAATTCGGTTAAAACCGAGCCGAACCTAACCGAAATACTAATTCGGTTCTGTTAATTTGGTTTTCGGTTTGGTTTTGGTTTTGAATTTTGAATTTTTCGGTTTTTCGGTTTGGATATGGTTTTTGAAAAAAAATATTTGGTTAACCGAAAACCGAACCGAATTAATAATTAATTTAATAATTTATTAATTTTCATATATATTTAAAAATTAAAATGATTATTATTACTTTTCAATAAAATAGTCAATAAAAATTAAAATGATTATTATTTATGTTTGGTTAAAAATGTTTTAGAATTTGGATTATTACTTTTTGCGGATTTGGAATCTTGAATATTGAATGTTAATTACTTATTTAAAATGTAGAAAATATATTGTGTATTTATTTCGGTTTATTTGGTTTTAACCGAAACCGAACGGAAATATTTCGGTTCGATTTTGTTCGGTTTTAGCCATGTTCGGTTCGGATTCGGTTATTTATTATATAATTCGGTTTTAATTTGGTTTTTGCAATTCGGTTCGGTTCGGTGACCGAATAACCGAATGCTCACCCCTAGCCTTGACCACTGGGCAAATCCACTATTTGTGTAATTATGCAGCGGTTTGTAATTATATGTCTTTCCAACACAGATTTTTCTTTTGTTTTTTTTTTAAGTGCGCGCGGGTCGGGTCTTGCGGGTTGAACCGGTTGCATAGAGTGCAACCGGTTGCACCCAATTCCTGCTCAACTTATAAACATACTAAAGCCGCATTTTTTTTTTTGAATAATTTGAGCTCGGGCGGGTCAGGCAATGCGGGTCGAACCGGTTGCATAAAGTGACCGGTTGCATGGAAGTGCAGCCATTATTTTAACCAAACCCATTTGACTTATTTTGATTTTAAATCAATGAAATGAAAAAATCTAAAATTTACATTAATATATGCAAGACAAAATTAAAATATCCAATTTACATTTCATAAAAATTTCTGTAAAAACTGAAATCCCACAAAAGAATAATATTAATGTTTTTTTGCAGTTCATACTTCATATGGCTGGTAAAGTACATAGATTGTAAAGCAATCTAAATTATGTAATCCTATATGGTGCTAAACTGATTTGAAAAATAAAACTAAGAAGTCTCCTAAATATCATTACATTTTAGTTTGTTATCTTGACGTTGCAACCAACTTAAAAATTCACGTACTTGATTTATTTTCTTTCTGGAAATTTTCAATCGTTTCCCTCTTCTTTTTGTATTTATCTATGCATGAAATTATTTATGTTTTCTTTTAAAGAAAAGAAGAAAAGAAATGGCAGTTTTACTTCAAAAAGAAAAAAAGAAATTGATAGAGTGAATAGATCTACCATTTCTTGAAATCTCTCTTTTTATTCCAAATCGTGGTGTAATGTGTATCCTTCCCTATTCTGATCATGGAATAGATGAAATAAATCAAAAAATGGATTTTTGTTCAAGAATGAAATCTTATTGGAATTGTCCATATCCGGTTCATCCTTCAGAACCCTATCACACCCCGGATCTGGTGAAATAGCTAGGATGAATTGAGACAGTATTTTGTAAATATGTAATTATCTTGAATATATTAGCCAATTCTTTATTTTCCGATCGTCTGGAAGGGACAAAAGAAAGATCTTGTTGTTTCTTCAACAATTTCTGATCTCTAGTGGACCTCTCAGTAGGATTCGAACCCAGACGAAGTTCTGACCATCTATCAGAGAAAAAAGAACGAACCGATCTTGTAGGATTCCCAAGAAATTCTTGGATTTCTTCCGGAAGCAGATGATAACCAACCCCTGATCCTTTTACCCATTAACATCTTAGAAGATTTCACAAAGCAGTTATCACTTAGTTTTCCACTTTTCAGGGCGGATGAATTAGTAGTTGAGTTGGAATCCCATTCTAACTAAGGATTCTTGTGGTTCCAAGGGTTCCACCTACAGGAAACCCAGGAATGAAGAGCCCCCCCCCCCGCTTCCCCGCCGACTCATTGGTCTTAAGAACGTTGTTGAATGAGTGATTGCACTTCTCCGACCCTTATTGCCCAACCTGAGAACGGACAGTTAATGCGTTCCACTTATTGAACAGGGTTCTAAATTGTATTAATTTATGTTAACTAATTAACGATGATAACTAGTAGTGTGCATTGATGCTAAGGTGCAATTAATTTATTGATTCAACGGCTAACTAACGACCAAGATTGTCGGGTATATGTTACAAGTATATGCGACAAACAACCTACTAACAACGTCCAAAATTCTCATAGGTTACAAATATTCCACAATGGCTAGATTGTCGTATGTTATAGATATTCCACAAGGGCCAACTAACGACAAAGATTCGTATATATGTTACGAGTATTCTGCAACGGCCAACTAATAACGTCCAAATTATCGTATGTTACAGATATTCTACAACGACCAACTAACGACCAAGATTATGGTATGTACGGATATTCAGCAGCAACAACCAACTCACGACGAAATAAGATCATTCAAAGTAACTAAATTAAATGTTATTACCAGATCAAACTTAATTTAATTCAAATTAAATCACATAGTAAATTCTGTGTACTTAAACAACCGGAGACAAAAACATGAAGATCTTAAAACCTTTGTAAATTGAATAACTAGAAGTAGTTGGTATTAAATGAGTGAGGTTGCTTTAGTCACGTAATCGTTCCACATAAAGTAAAAACTTTTTTAGTAGGGATGTTCAGTTTATCTGCATGATTTGATGCAGAAAAAGCTTCAAATCTTTTGCTACATCTCTCCTCTTTGCCCTATATAAATACCATACATACTTCAGCCCAATTCTCACCCTCATTCTATCACCTTTCGTCACTCTCATATCTTCTCTCTCTCGCTGCTCTCTCTCCCTCTCTTCAGTTGTAACCTATACAGCCAATGGCATTCAAGCTCTAGCTATATTAAAAGCGTATACTCTCTCTCTCTCTCTCTCTCTCTCTCTTAGCACGATCTGGTATATGTATGTGTAGTTTTGATATTGCATTTTCTGGGGTTTTAACTTTAATGTAAAATTGGATGTTAATGTTTTGCAGGATGAAGAATGGGTATGGGACGACCAATAAGACTGTCGAAGGGTAAACGATGTTCTCTACCCACAGCCGATCAATCAGCACTTCCCTCCGCAAGCAGTCGGAGCTCCACGAAGACGAAATCTCCCTTCGTCCGAAACTTTGGGAACTCGAACCTATTTTTTTCAACTATTTCGTTGTGATGAATCAAACAAATATATCTTAACGATGAATGAGGTACATATAATTAATGTATTTATGCAAACTATAAAATTATCATAATTTAGTAACATTCTTAATTATACTTTTGTTTTTCAGTTTTATCGCCATGATAAGGTTACTAAAACTTTCCGATTGATGAATGAGGTGCACATTCATCGCATACAACATTACTTAATAAAATCTGGTACGTGGGTTATTCTTTTTAATAATTTCTATTTAATTACAAAGTTTATACCTATTTACGATATATATATGTGTGTGTGTGTGTAAATCTAACATTTTTTCAGTTTATTTGTTTCAGGGCATGAAATGGGTGCGGTCCACTTAATCAAATTATTGGACCTTCAAAGCGTTTAATTTATGCATTATGTTGTATTTTTTTCTCAAATAATATGAAATATCGTGTTATTTAAATGAGTTTCTTTTATTTAGTTCGTCTTCCGTATATTTTAAAAGATTTTAATAATACATTTACTATTAAAATGTATTATATCAAAAGTATTTATGTCTTGGCAATCCATCTAAAAGAATGCACAAAAATGAAATATATTTGATAAACTAAGAAAAATTCATGCACAAAATTGCACTACTATTTATAGTAGTGTATATGCGTGTATGTAAGAAAAAAAATACAAATAATAATTCGTCAAAGAAAAAAATACAAATAATAATTCGTCATAGAGTATATATAAATTATAAAAAGGATATTTTATTTATTAAAATCCAAATTAAATTAAGAACATTTTATTCATTCCATGCAAATTGATCTTGAACTGAATTAAGAAACATGTATATACGTTAATTTCACAAATTTTGATTTTAAATCACATTCAATTGATGAAAAAAAGCTATTTGAGGATGATAAAAAAATATACTCCACTTTAACTGTGTTAGAAGGTTCCACTAAATTTTTAAATTTTTTATTTTTTTTAAAGTCACTAAATTTTTAATTGAAACCACAAATGCTCTCAAATTTATTTTTATATAGGCAACATTTGCTAAATTATGAGCAATATTGCGGTTTGACTGGGATAGAATTTCATCATGGGCCAACTTAATTATGACATAACTTAATATATATATATATATATATATAGGAATGGGATTAGGTGAAAACTAAGCCTTATGTGAAAATTAGAAATTAATGTACATCATTGATTTTTATCTAATCAATGACCCATATTCAAATACATATATTTGTATTTTTGTTACAAAAATTACACAGAATACGAAAAAGGATAAATATGTTAACCCATTTTACACTTTTTATCCACCTTCCATAGTTCATGCATCAAATCCTAACCTACCCCATTTATAATAAATAGAAAATAAATTACAAAAGCACAATTTCCTTCGTCAACCACATTGAACCCATATATCCTAAAATTCAAATTCCCCAAACACTTATTCTGCAAATTTAATTTATGAATCCAAAGCATTAATTTAATATTTCTATTTTTTAAACGTTAGTTTAATATTTCAAAACATTAAATGGAACATAATAAAACATTAATAATATATGTTTCAAAACATTAATAATGATATATGTAGGGATGACAATGGGTCGGGTACCCACCCATTAAACATTTCTCAAATCCAAACCCATGAAAATTTTCACACCCAAACTCGTCCCAAATCCGATTAAAAAATAATTTTTAAACTCATACCCGACCCGAACCCGTTGGGTAACCCGTTTATTACCCGTTAAAAACCCGAATACGAAAAATTAAACGTCAAATAACAAAATTTTATAAATATGATTAAAACATAAACATTAGTAGAAAATTATACTTAAATTAATCTCAAAATAAAGTACTACGAACTTACAAAATCTTAAAACATAACTAGAAAATTATGAATTATTGATGCTGCCATTGTGTCGTCATATTTCGAAAGTAGATTTACAAAAGTAGAGGAGGAACGTTAAAGACTTACTCTTACAGAATGTGTGTGTGGGTTAAGAAAATCAGATAAACCCTAAATCTACTAATATTTATATTAATATTTATAATTATATAATAAATTATACATATAATAATATCTTTTTATCTTATATATATAAATGGGTTTGGGTAGCGAGTACCCGGATGTAATTGTCCAAACCCGACCCAAACCCATCACGGATTTACATGTTTCTATTTAAACCCGTCCCAAAACCATTTAATATTTCTCAAACCCGTCCCATCAGGGTTTGGGAAGTGCGGGTACCCACGAAAACCCGACCCATTGCCATCCCTAGATATATGTTTTAAAATATTAATATTATGTTTAGAAAATGCATGTAATTCTAAAAATATTATATTGGTAGTGAAGAATCATTATATAAAGAATATTGAAACATTATATACAGGATACCAAAAAATTATGTATGTAAAAAAATACTCCCTCCGTCCATTTTTTAAAGTCTCATCTACTGCTAGGCACGGAGATTAAGAAAAGCTGAAAAAATGAAGTTAGTGGAGTTAAGGTCCCACTTAGTGGGAGTGGAAGAAGTGGATTGGAAGTTAAAATTATTGTGAGTGGAATAAGGGTCCCACTTATTATGAGTGGAAAAGATAAAATAGAGTTAAAGTTGTTGTGAGTGGAATAAGGGTCCCACATATTGTAAGTGGAAGAAGTTGGATGGGAGTGGAAGTTGTAGTAGGTGTCACTTGATGTGAGTGGAAAAAGGTAAGTGGGACTTTAAAAAATAGACAGTTCTTTATGAGCAACTGGAGCTTTAAAAAATGGACGGAGGGAGTATTAAAGTATATGTTTCATAAACATTATATTGAATAAAGAGAAACATTAAATTATAGTATGTTTCACAAACATTAAATTGAATATAAAAAAACATTAGTATAATTACAAACAACATATTAGCATTACACCACAATTGTAATTGTAATAAACTAACAACCGTATTTAATAAATTGTTTTTAATGTGTGGAAGCTTTTCTAAAGTAGTTGAAAATGCAACCATCGTGTTTTTTTATAAATTCAACGTAAATAAGTAAGCTATTAATGATGTCAATCTATTATATATATATATATATATATATATATATATATAGAATGAGCGAGTTTGTAATTGAAAATCAATTGCAAATTGATTTGAATGACAATTTTGTGAATTATGCCAAAATCAAGGGCACATTCTCTCCCAAATCAATTTCCGCTATTATTTATTGACAACTCAATAGTTATTCCTTCTTCAACGAAATATGTGTAGCGATTTTTAATAATGTTCATTCAACCAATGCTCTGCGTGTTGATTCAGACGAATCCATGGAAGACTCCCTTTAATTTCTGATTTTTTCCGCTACAATATCTGACGAAATTTGTTCCGAACTCTCTCTCTCTTTCGCTTCAAATATTTGTCTTTCAAAACTGTCTCACAAAATTGTTGTTGCAACAGTCTAGCACTGAGATGATATTTTATGGTGAAGGCAGTGCTTTCAATGGAAAGAGCAATCCACCATCTTTGGCAATATTCGACTCTTTCCCTGCCACTAGAAGAAGAGGTATTCATATTTGCGCGAGGTATTTCAGAATTCTGATTTATTGTGTTAATTTCAAACTAAAAATCATTGCTTTGAAAATCACAGCTTCATGTCTAAAGTTTGAAGATTATATACGAAAATTAGGGTGTTTAAAATCATAGCTTTTGAATCAGAAACGATGATGCTATGATTTGACTAAGTCTTATAAACGATTTTTTTTACTCACAGAAGATGGAAACTAAGGTAGTTTGATTTTTCTTTTCCTGTATATTTTTCTTTGTTTTTTTAAGCCCTACATTATAGTTTTGGAAGTGACAATGTTTCATGACGTGGTTTTGAATGGTAGGAATTAGTAGTATATGCTCTCTACTTTCAAATACTCCATATTTGTTCGCTCATATGCATCAACTGGACATGTTCTAAATGTTACAAATTCTTGAAGGTGGATTGAGGGTTCTCCAGTGTTTTTATGTTACTAATTGGTAGTTCCTATCCGAGGTACAACAAGGAACTTTTTGAGAATGGAGAATGTTCGCTTCTGAAAATTGTTACGGTGGCAAAGGCCGAAGAACTCAGATATGAGATGGTCGTTCGTTCATTAGATCATCTTTTGCAGTGGGTTAAAACACTAGGCTTTTGGAAATGTAGTTGAGCTTCATTCACGTGGAATCTGAGCCGGAGACATATTGAATAAACACTTCGTGTTGAGCACCATATAATGTTTACTGCATTTTCCTCATGCCCTTTAACTTTTCCATGTAGATATGCGTTTTGCAGGTCATGAGTAAGAGTAAGTATGCATTCTTTAGCGTTTTTGGATGTCCTATTATTGTGGTGTTGCGCTCATTTTGTATTCTTATGATAATGCCATTCAAAGATCAAGCATACGAGTTATTTTCCACTTTGATAATTAAGATATATGAATCCCTTTGGAATCTGTTTAATTGCAATCTGCTTATAAATCTGTGCCTTCTGTCTGTATTTTATACCGAGAACTCAATTGATGTCTTCAACTAATTATTGATGAAGGAAAAAAAATTATTGACTGCTGTGTGAGAAAAGCTGCATTATAGACATTGTAGACTTGCACTGTTCTGATGTTGATTGATTTGGGTTTGATTTTTGGTGATATTTCTAAATAGATACTCCTCAATTTTTGTTCTTGGTGTTACAGGGGAAAAATATTTAATGTTCTTTTGTAAATGGCTGCAGTTCAATTTGTAAATGTGTTTACGCCATTGATTCATTGTAAATGTGTTTACGTCATTGATTCATTGAAGATGAAGCTAATTCAAAATGGTCCTTGTTTTTTTATCTTTCATTTCAAGCATAAGGGTTGTACTAAATGAATGCTCAGATTTTTTGAATCTACTAGCATGGAACTTCATGTCTTTCTGCCTCATCCATGGTTGTGTAAAGTTTCCTAATTATATTGCTCCAAATCCAGGTTGTGATTTATGAGGACTTTCCTTAACACTATGTATGTTGGGACAGATAAATAACATTTTGGAGTTGAATCATTGATTTAAGAAATGGTGCAGACCGGTCATACTATATCAGTTGTCGGGTTTGGAGCTGGCCATGATGATCAATTTATTTCATTGTGCAATCTGAACATCTTTTTTTTTTTTCCAGTTGTAAAACCACACAATCTTCTCTTAGACTCCTCCCTTTACATCTTTTTTCTGTTCTTCTAGTGACAACAATAATACTATCTATTATTATGATTTGAGTGACAACAATAATGATTGTTATTCATTGGTCTCTTTGTTACTTATAAATTAGTTCTAATTGTTTTATTATTTTAGTTAATTTCATAGCTCTATAATTTGAGATTACAAGGCACGTGCTCCGTATCTTTTACAATATCAAATTGGATTGTTGGTTCATTTGGAAAATGTAGTTTGAGGAATTATAGGTGGAGCAATTCAAAATAAATTGATTCTAACTCCTCAAGATTTGATAACTTTAACTCCACGACACTTAAAAATAATATATTTATCCGTGGATAGTAGGAGAGCGAATACTAGTAAATTAGGAAAGAGCAGTTACAAAATTAAAGCAAAAGACAAATAAATCCTTAGCTCTACACGTGTCTAACAAAATCAGCAAATAAGTGTAAATTAATCTCATCCATTAATTATAGGCGAAATTTCAAATAGAAACTAATTTTCTTGTAGAAATGCAAACCTTTTTCAAGCCCTTGATTTATTGAGATCAGCGATGATGATTATTTCTTATTTTCATATTATTTAAATTTTTTAATTATACGATAGGGGTAACTATGTAATTGAATATATATATATATATATATATATATAGGATGTGGATCTGGTGAGAATCACTTATTATATAAGAAATAGGAACTATCCTAGCCACTCATTTGTAAAGAATATATGGTTGAGATTAAATTTGAAAATTGACATGGATTAACAAATAAAGAAGGATGACTATTTTAGGAAAGTTATATTGCCTTCTTCATTATTTTTTTACTATTTTATATTTTCATTATTTTTGTTACGTTTAGGAAAGTTATAGATTATAGATTATATTTTCATTATTTTAGGAAGTTATAGATTATATTTTCATTATTTTTTTACTATTTTATTATTACCTTCTTCAGTTTTTCGATTGATGGTTTCTTATCGGTGACGTTTCACAATTTCTTTTGTTACGTTTACATCATACTTTATATTTTTTTTACATCTTTTTTACTATCAATAATCATTGGTCATATTTTCTAAGTTTGTAACTATGCTATTTTTTATTTGTTGAGACAATTTACCTTTTCTTTAATTTGAAAAAATTGCATTAATTATATCCTACAACAAATGCATTAAAAACAAACTATTAATGCACTACATGGTATCAGTAGAACATGTCGTCGACATACATCTATTCCAAAAATTTTCTCTATAAATAAACTAATGTAGTATATATAACCAGTGGATTGTAATACAACAACGAATGCATTAAAACAACAATCAATACATTGCAAATGCAACATTTGTATCATGCGTATTCGTCACACACAATACCCATATATATTTATAAAAGAGAATGCATTACTATACAAACTTAAATGTATTACAATTTACAAACCAACACTAAATGCATTATAATATTACTTGAATGTTGAAAAAATATGATATACATAAATTTTATTTGAATTTTGTGTGTTAATTGTTTTATATCATCACAATTTTACGTGGTTAAGATCAAGTCCATCTTTGTTTTAGAAATCCCACGATTTCCGCCATTATCGAAATTGTTAATATGTTGTTTTTACTTTTTTGTCCTTTTGCGAATTTTATTGCCGGCAGTTTCATACAAAAATTGTTAAAATATATTTAATCACAATAAAAATGGATTGTTAGATTAAGTTAAATCAATGGTATGGATTTTTTCTTATTTCTTACACTAAGAGCACTTTACATGAGAACTCACCCCTATATCTATATATAGATGGGTTATGGTGAAAATGACCCTTAAAGTGAGAAATAGGAATAAATTTGGACCACACATCTCAACCAAAAGGGCGGGCGCGTGAGATACAAAAGCTAATTTTTTTTTTGGGCGATTTTTTCTTAAAACACGGTGCATCTAGATACACTGTGTGGTGCATCTGGTTACACATTGTGGTGCATGTTCGATTTTTTTTCAATTTTTTGTTTTTTAGTTTTTTTTCCGACTTTGCCTTGGGCTCCGATTTTTCGGCTTCGCCTTCGCTCCGATTACTAATATAAGGATAATCGTTGGGCAACAATTTAAATTTTTTTGCTTGCTCCGAGGCCTTCTGCTCCCCTCGCTCGAATCTTGACCAAATAAGAAGCGGCAAACCAAAAGATATTTTCGTAAAGCATAGTGCATTTCCTTACACCTAGTGGTGCATCTGATTACACTGTCCCATGCATATCAGTACACGTAGTGGTGCATCTCATGAACTACAATGTGGTAGATGCACCACACTTTACAATGAGATGCACCACAATGTGAAACTAGATGCACCATACGTTGACATGAGATGCACCTAACTTTATCGAAAAATCAAACCTTACAAAAAAAATCCGAAATTTAAAAAAAAATGGAAATTTTTCGTCCGGATGCACCGCCCTTCTTAGCGAGATGCACCAGATGAGTGGCTGAGATTGATTCTCATTTCTTAAGATAAGGGTCATTCTTATATGATCCTAATCCTATATATATATATATATATATATATATATAGATAGATGGGAGAACTCTTTTTAGATACATTTTCGTAAAAGGTAGAAGTTTTTTGCACTCTTTTATAAGAGTATAAGTATTCTATACCAAAATCATTTAAAAGACTAAATTACCCTTACTTTAAATAAAACAAATAAGAAAAAGACAAAAACCCTCATTATCGGTCCCCCCACTATCCCACCCCCCACATATCACTTTCTCTCTCTCTCTTTCTCTCAACCCTTGACACCCACGACTTCTCTCACCCACGATTCACTTCGACAGCACACATACACGCCGGCAATGAGCAACAAATCCGACCACGATGGGGAGTCAACGGCGTCGACATCTAATTCCGGCGAGGAGGAAGTAGCACTCATCGATAACGAACCACTGGTAGTGCTTAAATTCCATACGAAATTGAATTTTGGGTTTGAAAAATGTATGCTTCTAAGTGTGTGTTTATGTCCGATTTATTGAATATGAGAACAATGTACATGATTTTATGAGCATTAGTAGTGTTATATCTAAGATTTGTTGATAAAAATTGTGGTTTAGAGGTGAGAAACAAGCTGCCCACGGTGGGTGTTTATGTACCCATAGTGACATGCGCCGTGGGTTACACCGTCGTGGTTGGCCCCACCATGGGTTGCCCCGGCGTGGGTAGCCCCGTCGTGGGCAGCTCAGTCGTGGGTTTCCCCATCGTGGGTTGCCTAGAGACTATTTTGTAGGGTTGTATTTTGTGATTTTATTGGTTTGAGCGATCGAACTTCCTTCCTTATGGTTTGTGTGTTTATATTGCAGCCTGATTGTGAATGGATGAGACCTGAATTGCATCGTCATAACAAATTATTGAATTATATTGTCGCGAGGCCGTATTCAAAGAAATCACGAAGGTATTTCGGCTCTTTGCGGGCAATCCAAGACGGTTTCAAGAAGTGTATAATGAATTTACGGCTGAAGTTGTTGGCCGTTACATTAAAAATAATAGAAATGGAAGTACAAACAATGCCCTACATCACTTATTGGCCCGCCAGTTGACGGGTGATGGATCCTTCCGGATGAGACGTGTGTGGCGACCCGCGACCCGGGCGTATGCAGATCCGTCCGAGCCGCTACGCAATAGGTGGGGTGAAACCATACAAATCATAATCATAGGTAACAATAAAATGTTATTTGTTGAAAACATCAAAGATAAGTGTTTGGAATAATAAAGGTAAGGTGGGTAATTAGTTTAACATGAATGCCCTAACATAACATAACTGGGGTCGATGTATGAGGACATCGGCCCCGCACAGCGGAAGCATTTCAAAAGATAACCATCTCAAAATAGATGGTTATAACATAGGGAGGTTACTTGAGTTTGATTGACATAAGTCTTATTGAAAATAAAGACGATGGTCATAAAGACCGGCACAACAAGTACTGAAATGAAATAAGTAGACAACAATGACATCCCTCTTCTCCGCCTCCACGTTGATCAACCTGCATTAGGGAAAATAATGCAAAGGGCTGAGTATAAAAGCACTCAATGGATTTCGTGCCCCAGTTTGAAAATAATTTTGAAAAGATATAGCATGCTTCTTTCTTATGGAAGGGGTTACTTTAGTGAAAACGGTTGTCCTTCTCATAAGTTAAAATTGTTAAAAGGATAATCGGTTCGAACTATAAAACAACTCACATTCTTGGGTTACCGCCCGGTCCAATTAGGTTGGAGCCACTCCCTCCAATCGAACCGTTATAACTTTCTGTGTACACTACCTTGGCTTGTACAGAGCACAAGGCCGATCGTATTATAAAGACATTCAACATTGGTAATCCACAAGCAATTGAGCATAAAAGATTTAGCATGCATATCACATTGGAAAGCGTTGGGTTTAATAACCCTAAAGTTACTTCAGTGGGAGTTTGTAATCCCACAGTTTGAAAATAGAAACCCACCTTGATTTGGATTCACTTGAGTAGTCCTCGAACTTAAGGTTTGCTTGGTCCTACAAGAGTTGTCTTAAACACTTAGGTTCATAAGCATCTATATGTCTAGAATTTTAGCATCCTAGGTCAAACTTATTCCCGAGTTATAACATATATGTCATGCATGTTATGTCATATGAGTCACATAGATGTCTTATGCATATTGTATGCTTTACATCGTATCCTACCATATGCATGCGCTCTGAAGTAATCACATATCTCATGTCATAAGATCATATTTTAAAACATGTAATACAACCATACTTGACTATTGAATATATAATAATTATTCAATTGACTTAGATAATTTTAATTGATTAATTAAGAATCAATTAATTACTTAAGGACATATAATTAATTATTAAAGACATATAATTAATATTAAAGAATTAATTAATTAATAAGACATATAATTAATTAATAAAGAGTTAATTAATTAATAAAGGTATATAATTAATTAAAAATAAATAATTATTAAAGCTATATAATTAATTAATAAAAAATTAATTAATTAATAAATATATATAATTAATTAATTAATAATTACTCCCTCTGTCAACGAATCAAATACACTTACTTACCCATATTTTTTTGTCCACGAATCAAATAGCTACTTACTTTTTTGTACAACCATACCCTCCTATTTTTCTTTTATTTACTACCATTTGTCATTGATGGCCCCACCTTCCAACAACTTTATTTCTCCTTTTTTATCATCATAACAACTTTATTCCTACTTTTTGGTCAATACCACCATTTTTTTGTCAATACCACTGTTTTTTTGTCATTATCCTACTACCCCTACATTCTAACTTTTATCCCACTCAAAACAACTTTATCAATTTTCTTAATCTCCGTGCCGGAACTCAAATGTGTATTTAATTTGTGGACGGAGGGAGTATTATTAAAGGCATATAATTAATTAATTATGAAAGTATTTTATTTAATTAATTAATTTTCAATCAATAGTTATTAATAAATAATTATTTATTCAATTAATAAATAAATAATAGACAATTAATCATGCATAAATAATAATAAACATTAATCATATATTATACAACTTTACTTTTAATTACATATAGATATGGACTAAGGGCCCATATCACATATAAATAAGTCATATTGGACTATTATGATTAATTATTTCCATACAAGATTAAATCCAATCATTTTAATTAGTTTAGGATAATTTAGTCCAATCATTTTAGTGGTCTATAAACACATAAGCCCAAACATTAGATTATCTCATAAACAATAAGCCCAATCATTTTTATTATCATACAAGTCTAATAAATAAATGAATGAGCTCAACCTATCAATTATTAGGCCCATTCGAATTTAAATTATAAGCCCAAATCATTTTTAGTGTCACAGCCCCAAATCCCGAGGGACGGCAGAAGCCGGGGTGCGACTGGGGTTGGATTAAAGAAGCGGGGAAGAAGGGGGCTAACTGACTAAACATACATAAAAGACAACATACATTCGATGAACAAGACTTTACTAATATAAAGGAAGAGTTAATCGCGAAGGATTACTCGACAAAAGTACACGATAGTAACTAAGTTCAAGTTTACAGACTTATGCTACAGTGGTTCATCAAAAGTACATAATCTCAAAAGTCTAGAGTTTTGCAGCGGAAGTAAGTCATAAGCTAAAGCATCCTATCTCCTCAACTCAACTTCAACCACCGCCGCTATCGTCGCTTCAACCTGCACATTTAGAAAACAATGCAGGGCTAAGTACAAAAGTACTTAGTGGGCACGATGCCGAAAACATAATCATAGGTATAGATAATTTGGCATTTCATAATTTGTAGCACATCGGGGGTTTTATTAAAAAGGGGCCCGTGCCTACTAAACATTTTCTGACTGATTTCACAATTTACTCGGCCGAGCATTTTCTGGTATGCTACGTTCAAATCTTGACCAATTCTCATTCACCGTGGCTGGTACCCCTCAACAGGATATCACATACACCACAGGTTACAAAGTGCACTAACTCTGGAAAGCACTTAGCAGCTAACTCAGAGCCAATCGTTAGTTAACCTATTTAGATTAACTCTAAATCTGGAAAACACGAATGTTAACTCAGATAGGTACAAGAGAACTCACATAAAATATAAAACACTTCATGCCATAATTATCACTTTGAAAACACAGATATCAAAGCGATAAAGAAAAGGGTTTTCGAGCAATGCTCATTTTATTTCATATATAAAAGCCCACCTTTGTGATACAGAACTACTAAGTACTAGCTTCCGATCTCCTGATCTTCTGTCCTTTCCTTACTGCTGGCTTCCTCCTTCATCGTAAAGTAATAACACTTAAAATCGGGTCGTAAAAGACAATCGAACATGGAAAATTCGAATTAGGTTTTAGTCGTTTCATTTCTTTAGGCATTTGCACGCTACTAGTTTCATTTTAATTAAACGGGAACGAGACTTGAACAAATCTCATTTAGAACTCGAAAGGTCTCATACTCGACTCTTAGGTCAGTAGAGAGAGTAGTCGGTAACTTATTACGGCTTAAACGATCGAAAGAAACTAAGTTGCGAAGAAAACAACTTAGTAAAACAAATCCTGAAAAATCACTGCGCAAGGCAGTAACTCTGGGGACTGCCTAGAACAGGGCAAACGGAAACAGGGAATAAGCCCTATACCACTAGAAAGCTTGGGATGTCTAGTTTACGCTCCAATTTACGGATCTCAAATCCGATAAACGAGCTAAAAGATATTACAGTTTCCGGCAAGGGTCGCAAAACTGCCGCGCTAACCCTAGTTGCTCGATAGAATCGACGTATAACTTCTTAGGTTCGTTCTAAGTTCTCGTATTTGATTTCTCATGAAACTTGACTCTCAAGGCAGTCAACACGTACCCCCGTACGTGAAGAACTCCTTCTCAAAACTCGTCCAATAGCACGACGTTCTAAACATCGGCTTTCAACTAACAAGTACTAAACCAAAAATCAAGTTAACCAATTCTCGTTCTAGTTCTCGACTATAACTACAACTCATCATTAAACAACTCCAAAGCTCACGTCGTCAACTACAAAGTCGTACCTTAGTCCATAATAAACAATATTATCAAATTAGAATTCTTATTCGACTTTTCGGTTATTAATTACGACTACTTGTTCGTCTCTTACGAAATTTCAAAAGTTATCGGATTTCGTTCATTTTCTACGTCATCAAACAACATCTAACGAGATTCATTTTCATGCATATCATCACTTCATAACATTACTACATCTCAACTTAAATCGACTTCTTTGTCTCTTACGACTCACAAATTATTTTTAGAAAATTCCAAATAAATTCATATCAACATCTAATATTATCAACATCATTATTTCATCAACCAATCCTCAACTAATTCAACTACATGCAAAACCCTAAATCCTCCAAAATTTTCGGTATTATCACTCAATTAAAGAGGGTATTTTTCTTCATCAATTAACATCATTTATCCCTAAATCATACTACCATGTCATCCATTAAACAAATGAAGTCCAATTACTCATTAAATTGCAAAACCCCAAATCAAAACCCTAGCCCTAAATCGGTTTCTTTAATTTCATAGGGATTTCGATTTCTTTTTGCTTTAATCCTCAATCGAACACCTCCTAAGCATGATTACACAACTAATTGAAGAATCCAAACAACCCACCTAATTGCCCTAATTTTCGGTAATAGCAAAGACTTAGGGTTCTTGGATTTTCTTCAATTTTAATCCTAGAATTCATATCTAATCACATCTAATTACACTAATCGAAGATCAAACATCTAATTCATCACTCCTAAATTTCGATCCAAAGAGAAATAAAAAGAAAGAGATTTGGTATGGATAGAAATATAGAGGAGACTAATACCTTGAGCTTTAGTGAAGAGAGTTAGAAGATTCGATGGATGAATGAAGACTTGTCTGATTTATCTTGCTCAAGAACTTGATCTTCAACAATGGAGAAAATGAGAGATGGGAGGGAGAGAGTGAGTCTGCCTATTTCTTTTGGGGAGGGAGGGAGATGACTAATTTGTTATGATATAAGTTGTATTAACCTAATAGGTGTAAAGTAGGAATAGTAATAGCATTAGGTGTCACAAATTAATACTATATAACAAAGATGAAATATCTATGCTTGTGTGTGTGTGACCATGTCGGTCATGAGGGACAGAAAGAGAGAAATTACGCGCTTTTCTGGCGCGATACGACGTTACGGAAATCGAACGACGAAAAACGTAGCTCGGCACAAAATCGTCACATTCCGATTCGACCAAAAATTCTAACGTATAAAACTTAATCGGAAAATAATATTTAAAAAATTTAATTCCGACAAAAACTCGGGATGACACAGTCCGAGTTTCGTCCGGAAAATCATAAAAATGAACTTTCTCGGGCGAGTTCGTATCGCGATTTCGTAAATGTAAAAATCAGACGGTTTTCCGTTCTGAGTTCTAGAACTAAAAAGTTTTCGTACGCGATAACCCTAAATACAGTAGTCATCTAACTGACTTCCGTAATTTATTTTCGGAAACGGATTTCACCGTTGGTTTTAGAATTCAGGCGTGCAAGGCCATTTTTTATTATTAACTTTAAATTTTTAAGAACGTAAAGAATTTCCGGGGTATTACATCCTACCCCCGTTGCGAAAAATTTTGTCCCGAAATTTGCATACCTTCTGCAAAAAGATGAGGATATCTCTCATTCATCTTCTGCTCGAGTTCCCACGTGGCTTCTTCTTGCCCGTGGTGGTTCCGTAGCACTTTAACGATTGGTATCGACTTGGTTCTTAATTCTTGGACTTTTCTATCCAATATCGATATCGGCTTCTCTTCGTAGCTTAGGTCAGATTCAAGAACTACGTCTTGCTGACTAATGACGTGCTTAGGATCATAGACATATTTTCTCAATTGAGAAACGTGAAAAACGTTGTGAACACATCCTAGACTTGGCGGTAAGGCCAATTTATAAGCGACGGGTCCTATCCTTTCGAGGATTTCGTAAGGTCCTATAAACCTGGGTCTTAGTTTACCCTTAACTCCGAATCTAAGGATTCCTCTGGTCGGTGATATCTTAAGAAAGACTTTATCTCCTATTTCAAACTCAAGATTGGTTCGACGATCGTCGGCATAAGACTTCTGTCGGCTCTGGGCTTCTTTCATTCTATCTCGTATCTGCCGAACTATCTCAATCATCTCATTAATCGCATCTGGGCCTAGGTTATTTCTCTCACCTACTTCGTCCCAATAAAGTGGTGATCTACATTTCCTTCCATACAAAGCCTCATACGGCGCCATTCCTATCATGGCCTGATAGCTATTGTTGTAAGCGAATTCGACTAAGCGTAGAATTTCTTTCCAATTCGCGCCTCGGTCCAAAACCACTGTTCTCAACATATCGACTAAAATCTGAATCGTTCTCTCTGACTGCCCATCTGTCTGTAGGTGAAACGCTGTACTGAAATTAAGCTCTGTTCCCAATTCTTTCTGCATCGTAATCCAAAATCTCGAGGTAAATTTGGCGTCTCTATCTGATACTATGACCTTCGGTACTCCATGCAGACGTACAATCTCTCTAACGTACAACTGAGCTAGTTTCTCCAATCCGTAGGTAATCTTAATCGGTAAGAAGTGTGCTGTCTTTGTAAGCCTATCGATAATTACCCAAATTGCTGTGTTTCCTCTTCTAGAGTTAGGCAAGACAAAGTCCATAGCTATGCCTTCCCATTTCCATTCTGGGACATCCAATGGTTGTAGCAATCCATACGGTCGTCTGTGTAAAGCCTTAACTTGCTGACATGCCAAACACCTTTCTACAAACGAGGTAACGTCTCGTTTCATTCCATTCCACCAGAAGTTCCTTCTCAAATCTTGGTACATTTTCGTACTTCCTGGGTGTGCTGTATAAGGTGTATCGTGAGCCTCACTCAAGATCTCGTTCTTCAGTTCGCTGTCGTCATCAGGAATATAAATTCTGCCTTAAAAAAGGATCGCATTGTCTGGTGCTTCAGAATATCCGTCTGGTTTCTCTGTTCTTATCCTTAATCGCAACTTTTCCATTGACTCGTCCTTTCTCTGAGCACTGATGATTCTTTCTCTTAAATCTGGTGTAGCTTCTAATGCTGCTATCTGACTTATTATCGTAGCTGGCGTGTCAAGCACTTTGATATCCATCTTCTCGAATTCTCGTACTAAAGTTTCTTCTTCTACAAAAAGGCATCCTAACTTCGTTGGAGCCTTGCGACTCAATGTGTCTGCTACCACATTAGCCTTTCCTGGATGATAGTTGATTCCGCAGTCGTAATCCTTGACTAATTCGAGCCATCTCCTTTGTCTCATATTCAGTTACTTCTGCTCGAAAAAGTACTTCAGGCTCTTGTGATCGGTGAATATCTCAACCCTTACACCATAGAGATGGTGTCTCCAAATCTTTAACGCATGCACCATGACTGCGAGTTCTAAGTCATGGGTTGGGTACTCAACTTCGTGAGGTCGAAGTTGTCGTGAAGCATAAGCTATCACTCGTTCGTCTTGCATTAAGACACAACCTAATCCATTTTTCGATGCGTCGGTGTAAACCACATACTCTTTGCTTGTGTCTGGAAGTGCTAGTACTGGCGCTGTGTTTAACTTTTCCTTAAGCGTTTGGAAACTCTTCTCGCACTTGTCCGTCCACTTAAATTTGGTCTTCTTCCTGAGTAGCTGCGTCATCGGGCGGGCGATTGTGGAGAATCTCTCAATAAACCTTCTGTAGTAACCGGCTAAACCTAAGAAACTTCTTATCTCATTCTGACTCGTCGGTGACTTCCAGTTGTGCACTGCTTCTACCTTAGCTGGATCCACTTTGATTCCTTCCGCCGATACTATGTGACCAAGGAACATTACTTCCTTCAGCCAAATTCGCATTTACTGAACTTGGCGTAGAGTTTCTCAGCTCTTAGTGTTTCCAACCCTATTCGTAAATGATCCCCGTGGTCCTTTTCATTCTTAGAGTAAACGAGGATGTCGTCGATGAATACTAAAATGAATTTGTCCAAGTAAGGGTGGAAAACTCTATTCATAAGATCCATGAATACAGCTGGAGCGTTGGTTAAACCAAATGGCATCACTAGGAATTCGTAATGGCCATATCGGGTTCTAAAAGTGGTCTTTAGTACGTCTTTAGGTTTGATCTTGAGTTGATGGTACCCTGACTTTAAATCTATCTTGGAGAAGACTCCTGCACCCTTGAGCTGATCGAACAGATCCTCGATCCTTGGCAAAGGATATTTGTTCTTGAGCGTGATTTTGTTCAGTTCTCGGTAATCTATACACATTATCATCGACCGTCCTTTTTCCTAACGAATAACACTGGTGCTCCCCAAGGTGAGACGCTTGGCCTGATAAAACCAAGGTCTAGCAATTCTTGTAACTGGATTTTGAGCTCTTCTAGTTCTTTCGGTGCCATCCTATATGGGGCTTTAGATTTAGGTGCGGCTTCTGGTTCTAAGTCGATTGTGAAGTCCACATGACGATCCGGTGGCAATCCTGGTAATACTTCTGAAAAGACGTCTTCATATTCATTCACAACCTTTACGTCTTGGATGGTCCTCTCGGCTCCTGGCTCTCCAACTAGGGACACAAGATAAGCTGTGGTACATTTCTTCTTCATGAGTTTCGTGGCTTGAAGGGCTGATATAATTGGTACGCCTCTACCCATTGAAATTCCATGGAATTCGGTTGGTTCTTTACCCGGCGGTTGAAAAGAGATTTTTCTCTCGTTGCAGAGAATTGTAGCGTAATTCTCTGACAACCAATCCATTCCTAGGATTATATCTACGTCCCACATTATCATAACATTTAAGTTGTTCGCCTTAACCTTAAGAGTTCCGATTTCTAGTTCTAGGTTAGAGCAAACATGCGTGGAAGTAGTGATCTCTCCTGAAGGTGTAGCTACTCTCATAGAATGTGCAGCTCTTACAGGTCTGATGTCTAAGTTATCGGCACACGAGCCAGCAATGAAAGAATGCGATGCGCCAGTATCAAACAGTATCTTAATGGGGATGTTGTGTAGTTTTCCCATACCTGCTAGGTTGCCTTTTCCTTTGTGCTGGCCACCCTGTTTGATAGCGCATGCCCTCGCATTCTGTTGCTGCTGTGCATGCTGCTGGAACTGCTGTTGGTTCATTTGCTGCTGCGGCTGTGCTTGTATGGCTCTGAGAGGTATGGCTTGCAGCGGTTTCGGGCAATCTTTCTTCATATACCCCTTCTGTCCACAATTGAAACAGTTGGGGGTGCCTAGCTGACAAACTCCGGGATGGGCTCTGTTGCACTTAGGGCATACATGAATGGTAACCCTCCCTGGGTTAATTCCTCCCTAGTTGAAGTTTCGCTGCTGCCCTTGCAGCTGGTTCTGTTGTCCGTTGCCCCTCCACGGCACATTCTGCTTATTTCCTTGAATAAACAACCCCGATTGGTTGTTTCCCTGCCACGGTCTCTTGTTGCTGTTGTTGTTGTTGTTGTTGTTGTTGTTGTTGTTCTAGCCAGGCTGTTGATAACCCTGCTGAATACCCCTCCTCTGATTATCCTGGTTGTTAAAGTTCTGATTGTAGCCTCCGCTACCTCCTCCGTTCCATTTTCTCTTGCCCTGATAGTTGCTACTATTTTTGTTATAGTAGCCTCGGTTCTGATTCTGTGCTGGAGCTGATGCAGTTGGTACAGTCTTCTTCTCATCAGGCACGACGGGCTCCATTTCCAGTGCTCTTCCCAAAATATCCGTGTAACCTAGTCCCCCATGACTAGCTAACGCGATTCCCAGTTCATGTCGCAGTCCTCCCTGGAATTTCTTGGATAACTTCTCCTCGGTATCAACTAATGCCGGCGCATACCTAGACAGTTCGCAAAACTTGGCGTCATACTCAGTCACGGTCAGTTTTCCTTGCTTCAAATTATAAAACTCGGCTTCCTTCTGCGCCCTATACGTCTAGGGTACGTACTTATCAAACAGTATTTCCTTAAACTCTTCCCACGTGAAACGAGCCAGATGCTCTGCGGGTATCACCTTTTGTCTTTCTTCCCACCAGTAATCTGCCGATCCAGTCAGTTGGAATGCGACACAAAGCATTCTCTCCTCATCAGTACATCTGAGGAGTTTGAATATCTTCTCGGTAGATCTCACCCATAGCTCAACATCGCTAGGGCTGCCCGTTCCATTAAACATTGGGGGGTTTCTCTTGAGGAAGAGGTCCTCAATATCTCTACGGGGCGGTGGTGGAGGTGGTGGTGATAGGGGTGGTGATGTGGATGGTGATGGTGATGAGGTAGCATTCTGCTCATACTCTTGTTCTCTGTTGTTCTCTGGTTGACGTCTACCACGTCCTCTAGGCCTTCCAGGTCCTCGACCTCTCCTATTGTTAACGTTTCTCGGCGGCATTTTCTTTGGTCTAAAGGAATTAGTCCTTTCTGTTAATTTCTCTTAGTACTTACTAACTCGTTCTCAACTCAATCAAGTTCACGGGTCGACATATCGAACATAATTCCGATATTAACTTCGTAATCTTTTAACTTTCAAGTTAAACTCAATTCTCGTTACACGAGTTCATTTGACATTCTGATTTTAATTACACGATTCATAGGAAATTTTTCTTGTGATTAAAAACCCTCTTATGGGTCATGTATATATATATACATCAAAAAGAATATTAATTCTGCCTCCAACGAGGACTTATACACAAAAGGTTAGACTACTACTAGTCTAAACTAGGCTGACTGCCTACTATTTACCGGGTGCACTAACAAGCTGCAACTCCGTACCTACCAAAAGTACTAGAACGGAAACGATTCATAAAATTTCGTATCCGCTAGAGTACTACCAAAACTAGTTACTGATCCGACTCTGTACAGGACAAAAGAGCTACTACTACTACTAACATGCGCCTACGACGCTCTACTCGATGGACTATAGTCGTGTCGGAACTGCCCTCTACGGCCTAAAAACCCTAAGAGTCCTCCCCTAGGTCCTCCTTCGGATCCTCATCCGGGTCCTCCTTAGGATCCTCGTCCGGGTCCTCCTCAGGATCCTCGTCCGGGTTCTCTTTCTCAGACTCTGAACCAAAGACGAGCTGGAGTGCCTCGTCCTCCCTCAGAGTAGAGCCGTCAGCAAGTGTAAGCAGAGCGGGTGACAGTGCCTCTGAAACTGTCTCCTTAAGATCGGAAACCAAGTAGTCCTCACTGATCTCTACTGCACGCTTCTTCAGGGGAAGAAGGTGCTCGGGAACTGAACCTGAACCTGAACCTGACTCGAACTCCTCCCTAGAACGGACCCTGGACGGTCCTGCCTCCATCTGCTCTCTGACTACTCCCCACTTCGCACAGATCTCTTCAAGCGGCGTAAGAGGAGATGGTAACTCTAACATGGCGGCAAGCTCCGCATCGATCCCTCGGTGCTCAGACTCCTCTCTAAACAGTCTCGTCTCTAAGGGTCCTCTGACTCTAACACAGACGTCAGGTAAGAACGGCGAAGATAGTCCTAACAACGCGGCTGTCTCGGCGTCGATCTCTACGAATCCTGACCCTGGGATCAACTCCTCGATCTGCGGACTAACTGGTGGTAGCTCTGGTCTTCTACTTAAAAGAAGACTCTGATATAGAGTATATACGAATACTCTGTCCTATGACTCGAAAGAAGACTCGATATAGAGTACGAATGAATACTCTATATTATCACTCGAAGAAAGACTTGTATATAAATACCACTCTGTGATATTACTAGAAGGAATGACTCATACTAGAAAATGATGACTCAGTCTAGAAGACTGACTCGCAACCAGAGCAGAAAACGAACTTCTGCTCAGATACCACTTTGTGGTATTACTAAAAGAATAACTCATACTGGGGAAGAGACTCGAACTAGAAGATTGACTCATAGTCAAAGCAGGAGACGAACACTGCTCTGATACCACTCTGTGGTATCACTAAAAGGAAGGACTCATACTAGAAAATTGTCTCATAATCAGAACAGAAAAACAAGCCCTGCTCTGATACCACTCTGTCACAGCCCCAAATCCCGAGGGACGGCAGAAGTCGGGGTGCGACTGGGGTTGGATTAAAGAAGCGGGGAAGAAGGGGACTAATTGACTAAACATACATAAAAGACAACATTCATTCGATGAACAAGACTTTACTAATATAAAGGAAGAGTTAATCGCGAAGGATTACTCGACAAAAGTACACGATAGTAACTAAGTTCAAGTTTACAGACTTATGCTACAGTGGTTCATCAAAAGTACATAATCTCAAAAGTCTAGAGTTTTGCAGCGGAAGTAAGTCATAAGCTAAAGCATCCTATCTCCTCAACTCAACTTCAACCACCGCCGCTATCGTCGCTTCAACCTGCACATTTAGAAAACAATGCAGGGCTAAGTACAAAAGTACTTAGTGGGCACGATGCCGAAAACATAATCATAGGTATAGATAATTTGGCATTTCATAATTTGTAGCACATCGGGGGTTTTATTAAAAAGGGGCCCGTGCCTACTAAACATTTTCTGACTGATTTTCACAATTTACTCGGCCGAGCATTTTCTGGTATGCTACGTTCAAATCTTGACCAATTCTCAGTCACCGTGGCTGGTATCCCTCAACAGGATATCACATACACCACAGGTTACAAAGTGCACTAACTCTGGAAAGCACTTAGCAGCTAACTCAGAGCCAATCGTTAGTTAACCTATTTAGATTAACTCTAAATCTGGAAAACACGAATGTTAACTCAGATAGGTACAAGAGAACTCACATAAAATATAAAACACTTCATGCCATAATTATCACTTTGAAAACACAGATATCAAAGCGATAAAAAAAGGGTTTTCGAGCAATGCTCATTTTATTTCATATATAAAAGCCCACCTTTGTGATACAGAACTACTAAGTACTAGCTTCCGATCTCCTGATCTTCCGTCCTTTCCTTACTGCTGACTTCCTCCTTCATCGTAAAATAATAACACTTATAATCGGGTCGTAAAAGACAATCGAACATGGAAAATTTGAATTAGGTTTTAGTCGTTTCATTTCTTTAGGCATTTGCACGCTACTAGTTTCATTTTAATTAAACGGGAATGAAACTTGAACAAATCTCGTTTAGAACTCGAAAGGTCTCATACTCGACTCTTAGGTCTATAGAGAGAGTAGTCGGTAACTTATTACGGCTTAAACGATCGAAAGAAACTAAGTTGCGAGGAAAACAACTTAGTAAAACAAATCCTGAAAAATCACTGCGCGAGGCAGTAACTCTGGGGACTTCCCAGAACAGGAGAAATGCAAACATGGGATGAGCCCTATACCACTAGAAAGCTTGAGATGTCTAGTTTACGCTCCAATTTACGGATCTCAAATCCGATAAACGAGCTAAAAGATATTACAGTTTCCGGCAAGGGTCGCAAAACTGCCGCGCTAACCCTAGTTGCTCGATAGAATCGACGTATAACTTCTTAGGTTCGTTCTAAGTTCTCGTATTCGATTTCTCGTGAAGCTTGACTCTCAAGGCATTCAACACGTACCCCCGTACGTGAAGAACTCCTTCTCAAAACTCGTCCAATAGCACGATGTTCTAAACATCGGCTTTCAACTAACAAGTACTAAACCAAAAATCATGTTAACCAATTCTCGTTCTAGTTCTCGACTATAACTACAACTCATCATTAAACAACTCCAAAGCTCACGTCGTCAACTACAAAGTCTCTTACGAAATTTCAAAAGTTATCGGATTTCGTTCATTTTCTACGTCATCAAACAACATCTAAAGAGATTCATTTTCATGCATATCATCACTTCATAACATTACTACATCTCAACTTAAATCGACTTCTTTGTCTCTTACGACTCACAAATTATTTTTAGAAAATTCCAAATAAATTCATATCAACATCTAATATTATCAAAATCATTATTTCATCAACCAATCCTCACCTAATTCAACTACATGCAAACCCCTAAATCCTCCAAAATTTTCGGTATTATCACTCAATTAAAGAGGGTGTTTTTCTTCATCAATTAACATCATTTATCCCTAAATCATACTACCATGTCATCCATTAAACAAATGAAGTCCAATTACTCATTAAATTGCAAAACCCCAAATCAAAACCCTAGCCCTAAATCGGTTTCTTTCAATTTCATAGGGCTTTCGATTTCTTTTTGCTTTAATCCTCAATCGAACACCTCCTAAGCATGATTACACAACTAATTGAAGAATCCAAACAACCCACCTAATTGCCCTAATTTTCGGTAATAGCAAAGACTTAGGGTTCTTGGATTTTCTTCAATTTTAATCCTAGAATTCATATCTAATCACATCTAATTACACTAATCGAAGATCAAACATCTAATTCATCACTCTTAAATTTCGATCCAAAGAGAAATAAAAAGAAAGAGATTTGGTATGGATAGAAATATAGAGGAGACTAATACCTTGAGCTTTAGTGAAGGGAGTTAGAAGATTCGATGGATGAATGAAGACTTGTGTGATTTATCTTGCTCAAGAACTTGATCTTCAACAATGGAGAAAATGAGAGATGGGAGGGAGAGAGTGAGGCTGCTGATTTCTTTTGGGGAGGGAGGGAGATGACTAATTTGTTATGATATAAGTTGTATTAACCTAATAGGTGTAAAGTAGGAATAGTAATAGCATTAGGTGTCACAAATTAATACTATAGAACAAAGATGAAATATCTATGCTTGTGTGTGTGTGACCATGTCGGTCATGAGGGAGAGAAAGAGAGAAATTACGCGCTTTTTCGGCGCGATACGACGTTACGGAAATCGAACGACGAAAAACGTAGCTCGGCACAAAATTGTCACATTCCGATTCGACCAAAAATTCTAACGTATAAAACTTAATCGGAAAATAATATTTAAAAAATTTAATTCCGACAAAAACTCGGGATGACATAGTCCGAGTTTCGTCCGGAAAATCATAAAAATGAACTTTCTCGGGCAAGTTCGTATCGCAATTTCGTGAATGTAAAAATCAGACGGTTTTCCGTTCTGAGTTCTAGAACTAAAAAGTTTTCGTACGCGATAACCCTAAATACAGTAGTCATCTAACTGACTTCTGTAATTTATTTTCGGAAACGGATTTCACCGTTGGTTTTAGAATTCGGAATGGTAAACTTAGGCGTGCAAGGCCATTTTTATTATTAACTTTAAATTTTTAAGAACGTAAAGAATTTCCGGGGTATTACATTTAGTCCAAGCCCAACTGAAATTAATTAAGTGTCCACACCAAAGCCTAATTTCAAAATTTTTATCCTTAGTAGCACTGTACCCATACACAATTTTATTAAAATAGTCAGACACAATCTATGGACTTGAAATTACAACTGAATAATATTAACATCTTAAAATTTGTTTTAAAAATACTAACATCGAACAATTATACATATAAGCTTCCCAACTTATTCCATACTTTATGACAAAAATCTGGAGTTCTTAAATTTGAACTGCATAAGGGCCTATAAGATTAATTCACCTAGACTCGAGTTCTTAATCAAATTATGATTTTCTTATCATTACAGAAACCTGAATAAGTATATTTTCATATACAATAAGTCATTCATCCAAATTCTTTATATTAAAGATTTCACAACCGATTTCCCAACATCTATACAAAAGCTGGAATTTGCCACTGAATTTTTTTATAAAATCTTTTGAGGGTTCTTATCTTCATAAGAAAATTATGATATTAAAAATGACAAATACTAGAGGACTTTTAGATTCATAATCCATTAGCAAAACACTGATTTCATGCCTTCAAATATCCTAAATAATTCGGTTCTTACAAGGTGGCAGATTAACTAATCAAGTCTTTCAAGCATACTCCTAACATCTCTATCTTCAAATTATTATAAGTACATTTAGCACATTCAAAGCTCGTAAAATTCTCATCAAGATCATAACTAAACATATCCTATCATGTACACATGTCACAGCCCGAAATCCAGTGTGTAGGAACGACCAGACTTCATTGGAGTGTGAAGGTGAAACCATCAAATAAACTTAACTCAACAAGGGTTCATGCTCGAGAATAAGGTAATCGACAATAAACGTTATCAAATATCAACATGCTTTAAAGGGATTTTCAAAATAAAGGAGCACAAATAATTTACATTGGCTTCAAAATATAACAAGTATTTTGGAAATCCAAGTCATAGAGAATTAAAAGACCAATAGGGAATAGTTTCGAGCACGCAGCTCATAGTTACGAAATTCGAGCATGCAGTCAAAGACAACAAAATAACAGTGTTGTAGCGGAAAACAAACATCAACATCAAGTTCGGAGGCTATATGTATGAAGACACATAACCTCAAGCTAAACTTCCAATATATATATATATATATTAACAATGAGTCGCTCAAGCACACCACGTCCTCCTCATCCAAGCTAACCTGCACATTTTAGAACTAACATGCAGGGCGTGAGTACTTCGTACATTTGGAAATATTGCCCATTAGGGCTATATAATTGAACTTGCCTTGCCACTGCATCACAAGTATTAGTACATTTGAAAATATTTTACTGGTGAATGCATAAAATCATTTTATCTTTTTCAAATCGACTGCGCAGTCAAACATATAATAAAGGTAGGAATCATCCATCACATTAACATTGTGCTGAGAAGTAGGCCTCCTTCTCAGACACTGTAACCGAAGTCACCAACATCTAATGCATGCATTAGCCTGCCTTAAGCAAGTTTTTATCTTGTGCGTCCACATGACCATTATTCCATGCGTCCAAAGAATTTTAATATCATTTCATCACATCACATCATTTCATCACATCTCATCATTACATCACATCATATCAAGTTGATGATTCCATACCAAAACATTTAAAACTCAGGCAAGTCAATCAATTTTACTAAAAAGCGCACATAATAAATAGTAGGCGCATTCATCATTTAGTTTTGGTTCAAAAAGCCCACCTGACTCTTGGTATATTGGGTCGAGGTTGCTTACTTTACTCTTCCCGACTACTCGTCAGTCCCGCTCGGCCCTTCATTAATAACGTCGAGTAAAAATGAGATTACTATCTCGTAAAACGTAAAATAGACTTAGGGCTTGGCTAAAGGACTTCTACTTGACTCGAGTTTTTCTTAACTTAGTTAAACTTCTCTACTTCGATATCTTTCTCGATTTTTCGTTCTCGGCTTATCATCTTTACTCGGTTTCTATTAATTCTCAAACTTAGATGCTCGTTTCAAATTTAAATTTTTACGCAAATCGAGAAATTACCATTCATCTCGTCTTAAACTTCTCACGTTCTCGAGTTATATAAACTCGGAAAATCATAATATTAATTCTTGACTATCATCATCTCAAATCATGCATGTTATCATCGAATACTAATATCAACAATCAATCATTCATATCGATAATCAAGTATTCACATCAAACTTTCACATCAACAGTCGACTATTCTCATTTAAATAATCAATCAACTCAAATATTTTCATAATGATCAAGCATCTATATCATTAATTAAATATTTATAATAAGTAATCACTTCTTAAATAAGTAGGTTAATATAATCCTACTTAGTCACATAATCTCAATCAAGCACAGTAATCTTAAAAATAATTCATATCTTAAACACATTCACATATAATGAGTTACTACTCGACTCTTAACTTTTGAAAACTTATAACTTCAAACTCTAACGAAAATCATTTCGTTAAACTCAAATAATAATAATTATTTTGAATTTAATATTCAAAATTCTACTTCGTATTTCTTGACTAAAAAATACGTCTTTATTTCCTCAAAATACGTATTCATATACGTAGAAAATACGTACTCATATACATATACAATACTTAACTAAATACTTAAGATAAAATAATCATTATTTTATCTTTTTCTTTATTTAAAACTAAATTTTCGTTTTTATTTAATAAAAACTCTGTTTTTCATTTAAAAACTTTACTGCTCGATAACTTCTACATTTTAACTCCTTCTTAAGTGATTTATAAAGCAAACTTGCTTAATTCTACTCAATTAACATCATCGAATCACTTAACACATCATATAACATCAATTACTCATCACAAAAATATTTTGAAACTTAACTTCATTCATTTTTTTCACATAATATAATTATTTTCTCGTTTTTCAACTTCTACTACTTTTCTTACTCGATTAACATCTCGTCACATCAATTAAGCACTCAAAGAATACTTAAGATCACTTTAAATTCATATCATTCAAATATTTTCATTTTTAATGAAAATATTCCATTTATATCAAATATTCTATTATTATTTCTATTATTTCTTTAATAGAAATTCTTTTCAACTTCTTGTTTGAAACAAACAATCTCAAATATGAACATCTTATCTCTTTATCTCATACTTATGACTTCTAACTCATTTTTCTTACAGAAATTTCATTTTCTATTATTTTATTCTGTTTTTATTCTCAAATATTACTATTAATATAAATACTCATTTTCTCTTTTTAATCATTAACATCAAACTCATACTTATCTTCTTATCATCAATCTAACATCATCATCTAACAAGAAATATCTTTCTTGTACAATAACTCATATTTTCATTTATTTCATTTTCTCATATTATATATCGATTTTTATGAAATAAAATTCATAAAATTTCATTTTCTACTCAAATCACTCCAAATATACTCAATATCTAATTTATTTCTCTATTTCATTTTTATCTAATGAAATTCCTCAATATATATATATATATATTTATTTATTTATTTTTCGAAATAATATATAAAAATAAATATTTTTAATTTAATTCTTCTTCAAATCTTCAAGTTTTTCTCATTAACTTGAAGAACACATCTTCAGAAACTCATATTGACAATAAGAACATCATACTTATTTTTAAACCTATTTTTCTTCATTCTTTTGATTTTTATTCAAATAAATTCCATAAAAATACTAAAAATCATATTTCTCAATTTCCATACTCAAAATTGACTCAAAAATTTTCTAATACATCTTATCATCATAATCATCATTAGTATCATCATATTTCATCAAAAATCACCAAAAATCATTTTTCCTCATAAATAAGCATAATTCGAATTTTTATGCAAAAATCATAAAAATTCATATTTCATCTTAAAACACATCTAGATTATATTTTCATGTATCATCATGCTCATAAATATCATTAAACTCAGGAAATTCATAAATCATAATTTATTCATATTTTCTCTATTTTTCATCAATTAAATCCATTAAAAATTCAATAAATTCACCAAAAATTCTCATAAACACATATATGCATATAAATCACATGAAAGCATATATAATCATCCTATCATCAAATAAGCATAAAAAATCATCAAGAATTAATTTTCCCTATTTTTTTCATTTTTGCCGATTTAGGGTTTTTACCTATCTTAGGTTCTTTTATCTTTTAAACTCCTAAATCATGCTTATATCCTCATTTTGATCATCATCTCATCACCGCAACCCTAAGGTTTGCCTAAGCATAAAGTAAACCATGCATGATTTCCTTATTTTCTTGGTTTACATATACATATATACATCTTATAAATGAAATCATACTTTAAAATAAATAGAGCTTTATCTCTTCTTGGCTTGAAGGTTTGGATGGCTTGGAGGATGAAACATGATGGATTTGGTAACTCCTTTCCTTGTATGAAACAATATACAAGGCATCAAGATCATAGTTTTGAAAAACAAGATCAAATCCCTCACTTTTCCATCAAGAAAAATCGATGGATAGGGTTAAGCTTCTAAGCTTATTTCAAGCTTTGAAATGAATGAAAAAAAATAGAACTTACTTCTTAGATGATCTTAGATATGAAGGAGATGATATACATCATAGAATCCTCAAGCATGAAGCATGATTTCATCAAAGAAGCTAGGTTTGTCCATGGAATTTTCGAAACTGTGCTGCAGCTGTTTGGCGATGAAGTTCACAGCTTTTGCAGCTGGTTTCTTCAATTTTTAGGGCTATGGAAGATGATGGAGAGGTAGGGGATGATCTCTAGATGTTTAGAGTGAAGATATTGAAGTCATGGAGGTGATAACAAAAGAGAAAACTGCTGCAAATTTCAGCTTTGCTACTGTTCTTCTTCTCGACAGTGAGAAGGTTTCGAAGGAGAGAGAGAGAGTTTGGTTGCTTGAGAGAGAAGAGAGAGATAATGATAAGAACGAAATGAAAGCATGGAATGAGGGGATGAATCTTCTTACATGATATATCTTGCAAGATATGCAAAGATATGAGAGAGAGAGAGGTGAAGATTGAGAGAGATATGGAGAGATTTGGAGAGAGAGAGAGGACAATGTGTTGTCTTCATGAGAGGGAGAGTGGCATTCACATGCCTTAGTGAGAGTGATATTAGAGTTAGGGGTTCTCTTATGGATAAGAATGCAGTTTTTATCTACTAATTTCGTCCGGTTAAATAAATTTTATTCCCTCGAACTTGTAATAATCTTTCTCGTCTCTTTCTCGTAGTCCAAATTCTCTCTAATTCGTCTTATATTTCTCAAAATAAATTAAGGAATCCAATGATATCATTTTTATGTCAAGATTCCTTCTAACGAATAAGTTTATAAAAACTGCTCGGCTAAACGTGTCGTTAAGCAATTATTTTTAAAACTTCTTCAAACGATCTCGGAAAATTCTCCGAATTATCTCAAAAGTCTTAGAATAAATTCTAGTTTCAAATGAAACTAATTAGACTAAATTCGGAGTCGGTCAATGAATAGTATTTTCTCGGTTATCGTTACTATTTATCTAAAATTCAAAGTTCTCAGAAAATTCTGAAATTCATACTCAAGCTCATATTCATATAAATAAGCTCAAACAATTCATCACATACTCGATTCAAATAATCGAAACGAGAAAAATCACATTAGAGCACATAAGGGCATTTTAGTCTTTTCACAGAAAAATTTATTTTCGCGAAAATTTTTAGCACTCTAAACTCATCATTTAGGCATATTAATTTAATTAATATGGACTTAAGAACTTAGAAAAGTTCGGGGTATTACAACACACATGCAACACACCAAGAAGAATCTCAAACCTTAAGCACAAACATCACACCTTTCATACACATTATCATACTTTAGGATCTTGACAACACATAGTGATTCATTGTAAAATTCATATAAAATAGAGTTTTCATCCTATGATAATGAGTCTTATCATTCTAAAATCTACAAGAAGCCTAGAACAGAATACAACAAGCCATGTTATCAATATGTTAGCCGTTTTCAAGATATTAACATGTCTTTCACACTTAGTTAGTTTTTTGACACATTCGAGCAAGTTACAAACTCAAATATTTTGACACCTTTATACTTGAAATCGAGGGCTCATTTTTACATACATTGTAGCCAACATACCAGGCTTTCATTTGAAGGCGATTTCACACATTTTCATGGAGTAGATTGAGAGTTATGGGTCGTTTATTAACACATATGTGCAGCCATACGAACTGCCAAACACCTTCTTCATGCATACACATTCATAACCTAGATTCTAACACATAGAATACCCTCATACCCCATATAAACGTGATTAGCATCATTTTAACATAGATTTACAGCCCTTATAACCATTCATTACTAACCTAACATGTTCATATACGAAAGCAAAGCAAAGGAACTAGATGAAGATTTATACCTAGCTTTCTTTCTCCTCCTTCTCACTCACGTTCTTCTGATTTCTCTCACCTTCTCCTTCTCCTCAAGCTCTTTTCTCCCTCCCTTACCAGGTTCTGGTCGTCTCCCTTCCTTCGGTGGTGGCCGACGGCTGCGGTTAGGAGGCAGAGAGTGGTGGTGGTGTTTGGGGCTATGGTTTTCTTTAGATTTTTGCTTGAATGGAAGGTTTGTGATGGAAGATATGGAGAAAGTGAATTTGCAGATGGTGGTGAAGAGATTTCATCTGCAGAGATATTGATGGGGTGAAGAGAAGAGGAGGAATCTGTAGGGGATAGGTTATTATTCCTTCTATTGTATTCCAATTGGCTCATACGGGTGGTGAATTCTTGGGAGCAGAGAATGATCATCATAGTGTTGAGATTAAGATCTCTGCAAAGATTTCTTTTTCTCTTCCAGCCGTTTCTCCCTCTCTCTTGTAATTATTTCGTCTACTTTATTTCTTTTCCCCCAATCCCTAATTAGCTAATTATGTAATTTATTTTTATTGTTATTAGATTAAACTTATCTTAACAATCACACAAAACACACGCGCACACACACTCACACAACTCAGGCGCACCACTCTTACATATATATTAATAAATATATTATTATATTACATAATTTTCTTTTATATAGTATTTTGATTATTCTTTCTTAATACGACATTCGTTCATCCAATCAAAGTTTCGATCGAGCATATACGTAGAACTAATTATTTCGATCTTAACGAAACCAATATTCATATTTATAAATTAATTCTTTTACAAAATCAAATAAATAAATGCTTCATATTTATATTATATATATATATATATAAAATTTATTTTTTGATTAATTATTTCTAATTAATCATATTATTGCATAGGCAATAATAATATCGACATATTTCACTCGAATAATAAAATATTAATGTTCGTGCTATGCAATGCATATGAAAAAAAAATTGATTTAGACGTATAAAATTTGTCGGGAATAAGTGACCGTTCTATTATCCGATTAATTTTATATAAATTTTTATATACTTAAAACGATAATTTAAGGCTTGAATTTTCGGGGTTCTACAACGTGGTTTCAAATTATCGGGCGAACCCTCCGCTTTACCGCACACGAATATGCGTGCATTACTAGATTGAATTTTGGAAGGATAGATTTCGACCCAAATGAGAGACATCTCCTCCGGACTGATAGTCTTTTCCATAGAGTATTCAAAGGGCACAAAACTAAAGTCAGGGACATGCGCGATATGTTCAACGCCTTAAATTTGGGAGACGACTTCGCAGACTATTTAAAGGTAGCCAAATTATTGGTTTACTACCTATTTCTCCTTTGTCGGGACAGTGACATGGAGATTGAGGAATGAGCATGGGTATTAGTTGGGGATCTGCAACATTGGGAAGAGTTTCCTTGGGGTGATTACACATATCAGGCATTCACTTACTACATCTACAACACCTCCAAGAAACCCGACCAAGCGCATATTAGAACTTATCACTTTTACAGATCGGTTTGAGTTTTACAAATTTCGTCTTACGAGTGTATTCCTTTGTTGGGAGAGTATTGTGGAACACGAGCAACCGCCGTTAGAGTTCCTTGATATTTTATGTGGACTACAAAACTCTTCAAGACAGATTTTAGCATGTTCTTCGAAAGAGAGGTACGTCCTTTTATTTTTATAATATTTTCTCATTTATATTACATGTTTAATTTGTGATCTAATAATAATTTTAGATAACTTGTTTAGGGTCTTGTCATACATATCCCGATGCCTGTTCTCGTGGAAGACACTATGGAGCTGTATTGGTACAATTTTGACTCGGTGTATCATGTACACTGGGAACCTCCGAAAAAAATAACAGAGAAGAATACAGAAGAAGAATTTCGAGAGGTTTTCCTGAAATAGAAGGTGAAAAAGAAGGAAACATTTACGAAGGCTGCGGAGGTTGTGGGGAAGATAATTAAATTGACCTCATCGGCACAGAAAATCCCAAAATGACACCGACAGAGTACCCCACCACAAGTACATACAACTGAAACAACATAGCCGGTATATCAGGAGAGAACAGAAGATAGAGTGTGTTGTGTCCACGGACGTCCTTGTCCTGACCATGCGAAAGATGACAGAGACGATTGACGGTGCCCAGATCTGTCGTTGGGAAACCTGGACATGCCAAAATACTATTTGTAATTTCCTGATGTCCACCACTAAGTACAGTTAGAGGTAAGTATACAGGGTCGAACCCAAAGGAGATAGGCTGTGATGACCTCGATATCATTGGACAGGAGTTTGGTTTGGGGGTTTGGTCACTCTCAACATAAACTAGAAGCAAGACTGATATAAAACACTAAATAAATCAGATAAAGAGGGCATGCTTGGGTTAGTCATGATTTGGTTTGATATTTATGTGTGTGTGTGTTTGGATCCCAGGCCCTCGAATAGTCACTGTGTGGGCACGTCTCTTCGTTATAGGGCCTCGACACTCACACCCCTTTACTGTCACCATGTCACGCACGTGAGTGTCTCCTCCCCAACACTTCCTTTCCACGTCGAGCCCTCCAAGTCAACTCAGGAGCCCACCTTACTGTCCACATAATCAGCTCGCATCTGGAAAAATCACCAATTGAACCCTCTGCATCAGCAGCATTTGGATCTAGAAGGCCCAAGATGGCTATAAGCATGGCTTGTGCCATACACCACACTCCAGTGCCCGTAACACGACCGGATGTGAGGGAAACCCATCCACCTTTATCCGGTATTGTGAGGGATTTCACCGCCTCAACTCCTCCGTAGGCCTCCGGCGAAGTCGTGGTGGCTCCACCACTTTAGATTCAAGCCTAACACGTCGGGAACGTGTCCAGCAGCTCTCCGGCGAGCTTTCGGCCTCACCCTTTCACACACACAACACTCACATCTCACCGCATCTTAACCAACCCAAGCATTAACAACTTTGCTAGACATTAAAAGTAAAGAACAATAAAAAATAGATAAACAAAAGCATCATGAACATTAAAATTGAAAACTGATTGTTTGCCTTACAGAGGTCTTGACAGAAAAATGTAAAGAGTATTGTTTGTGCTGAAACTAAAAATGCAAAGAGTAGTGTGCTGTGTTCTTTTGCTGCTGTTCGAGGGATAGGAGATTGATTATCCAAGTGAAGTAGGGCAGATGTCTTTTAATAGGGCGGCTTCACTCAAGTGGTAGTTGGATCCATGGCTTCCAAGTCCGCCTCCTAATCGAGTTTGGAGTCCGACATCCTTTGGTTGGTAGCCCTTCACTTTCAGTCCCTTGTACTTGCCTTCTTCCCATTGGTTGCTGTTGCTGCTGCTGTTGGAAATTGTTGAAGGCTACCGTTGAAGATGTTGTGGCCCTGTCAGAACTTGTTCTTTCCATTTTCGGCAAAGGTTTGACTTCCAGTACATGGAGTTTTTGTGGCCTTACCTTTTGTCGTCGTGATCACCAACAAGCTCCTTGGGACCTCTAGCACCCTACTGCACTCTTTCCTCTTTAATGCCCTTTATATGCTATATTATGCACATTTGCAAGAATTTTGTGCCCCTGCATACCAGTGTGTCCTCCCAAACACAAAAGACCCAAAACTAAAAAGAAAAAGTGATACGATCCTCGCCGGAGTTGCAGATGCTGACGTGAATAGTATACACCCAAGATCAAATCTGAACCAAACCGGATAAGATGGAATATCTCAAAACCTCTAGTTCTATCTCACGAAGTGAATTAGGCGAATAGAAATTCCCTAAAACCCAACTTGATGATGAAACAGAAACTCGGGGACGATGAATGACACACAAACGGTGATGGTGATCGGTTTGATAAGTCGAGAAGATGGAATATCCCAAAATCTCTTAATCAGTTTCTCGAAGTAAATTAGGCATATGGCTGTTTCTTAAAACCCAACGATAAGATGACACAACAACTCCGAGACGATGAATGACACACAATTAGGGATGGTTGACTCGTGGATATGTCGATATGAACATCACGGTGGCATGCCGCCAATCCTCTAGTTGGGTGAACGAACTGAAGGAGATAAACTCACAAAATATTATTCATCAAATCGTTATTCAATCCATGCCCTACTAGACCTATTTATAGGGGTGGAATACAATAGAGTCATAATCTAATAAGGAAAAACAATTTCATAAATAAAAAGAAAACATAATCCTAAACTAGTAAGGAAACAATTACTAAACTAGTAAGCAAACAAATCATAAACTAATAAGGAAACAAATCCTTAACCTAATAAAATATAAAACTACCAAAACAACTAAAATAAAACCTTATTTTTGGCCTACAATAAATAAAAATAAAATTAAAATAAAATAAATAAAATTTTCAGATCTTCAATCTTGGAATGCATAAAAAAGACTATATCTAGACCTATACAAACACTGAAAAGAGCACGAAAATAGGGCTCGTCAACGACGACATCGATCGCTGGCTGAGGGCGGTCTTGATGGACGAGTGTGACAAGGGCTTCTTTGCTACCTTATCCGAGAAGATCTTTGCTTAGGTGAAGGTTTGGTCCGAGGCACAGACGATTTAGGAGCCCTCCATAGCAGTCTGTTGGGAGCTACAGGAGGAGCTCTGAGCCACACCGTCACTCTGCAGAGGTTTTTAGCAGACACAGGAGGATTCCGGACCCATCTTGTCACTCTACAGCTACAGCTCTACAGGGATAACACAGTTGGCATAGTCACCACTCTCCTCACATCCTTGAGCATACCAAGCAGCCAATGCACTACCTGTTAGGGTAGTCGTTTGACCTTATACCCCACTAGAGCGAGCCACCAATGTAGCCGTGGGGGTATCAGCTTGCCTACCAGCAGTAGCACCCGATGTTCTTCGGCTATAGTTGTAGACCGCTGCATCACTACGACCCTCCGACGTATGAGCCTCCGATGTTTCAAACTCCTATTTGGCAGCGGCAGTCAGTGTTTCCAGGCTACTGCAGTAGTAGTCACTTTCAGTATGAGATGTTTCCTACTTCGGCTCCTACTGCCAAGCACACCCCACATGAGCAACAGCTTCCCTACCACCCTGAGCTTGATTATGAATTGGCAGACTGAGACGAGGTGTAAGGTCGTGATAAGACGAGACCGTCTGCCACCATGCAGACGCCTTATGTGGCCATGACTGCAACGGCCATGGAGAGGTTGAAACATATGTACAAGAAGCATAGAAAATCAGGAGATGATGTTACAATCGAAATTAAGATGCTTGGCCACATTATTGTACAATCTATTTTCGATCGTCTGGAGGATAGTCGGCAAATGATGTGGGCAGAGGTACAATTCTATCTTTATTACAATAATTTAAACTTATCTGTATATTAACTAACAAAATTAAATAACATTGCAGGAGATAGAGCTGTACCTAAACTATATGCGATTCAAGGTGAGATATTTAGATAGGTTGACATCTGATGGAGTATGTGAGGCAACCACCATTATAGTCGGCACTAGCTTCTATGTAAATATTTTTCTTCGATTTATGTAATTTATTGGTTATATTAATTTTCTCATTGATTTATATAATTTTTCATTATATTACTAGAATTCTTTGCGAAATGAGTGGAATAAGTTGTGCCCTATTGATGCTAATGGCAAGAGAAAGAAAGTTCTGTCAGGGTTTAGACTATATCATAATTGACAAGTACTTGAGGCTTTTAAACAAATGGTTGATAGCACAGAAAGCAAATTAGCAACGACTTAGTGGAAAAGCTAATCATGCAAGTTGATTATATTTTAAAATAATATCTTATTTGTAGTTTACTATAATTTTTTTTTAATATAGTTAAATTGCTCCTTGTTCTGTACAGGTCATAACAGTGTGCAATGTCGGGGGGAATCATTGGGTCAAGATACATATCTGTCTGAAAGAATGGACTGTCGAGCGGTATGACTTGACCATGGTCCATCACAGGGAAACGACAGTGTGCGAGAGCAATTATAGTATGTCACAGATCTCTTACCTCGACTGTTGCTGGCATCAGATTTCTGGGAGCAAAAATGGCCAGAGGCATAGGCTCAAAAACCCTCCGTTGTTGATTAAGATGCCTCAGGAGGAGCAATTCATCCAAACCAATGGGACAAATTGTTTTCCCTATGCCCTTATGTATGTTGACCATAAAATTGTGTTCCCTACGCCCTTGTGATTCATAAAATTATTTAGTCAATGATATAAGATAAAAGTTGACCATCAATATCCTTAATTTTATGAGTTCAAACTTATATAATATATTAAAAAAAGAGTTGTCCCGCAAGTACTGAATTGGCCTATCTACGCGCACGATTCTTGGTCGGAATTGGCTCGTTGATAAATTGTTAGTAATTTTTCTGCCAATTTTCCTACATATTCTACGTTTTCCAACGGAGACGATTAATTAAACAATTTGAGATGATGTGTTTATGATTATTCAAATTTGTTTGAAATTTATATACTCATACATGTTTAAAATCCAATTAAAAAATTAGTCATTTGTATTCCTTTCTGAAAAAAAATCCGTATATTAGTCTACCGCCACAGTTCTGCGTCGGAATTGGCCCGTTGACCACGACTCTAATTTATAAGTGCGTAATTTATAAAATTTGTTTAGAATTTATATAAATCTAAAATTTTAATAAAAATAATGATTGTACTATTCGTTATCATCCTTAATCGTATAGTAATATTCATTAATTAAAATTAAAGATTATGAAGTTGGAAATCCAACTACAAATAACGTAAAAATTATTTCATGGATGACGATTATAGATTTTAGAAAATACATGTGAAAAAAAGCATAAAATGAAAAATTTCTCGAGTTGAGGTAACCGTCGGTTTGGAATTGGCTCGTCTACCACCACAGTTTCGGGTCAGAATTGGCCCGTTGACCACGATTTTGATTTATAAATGCATAATTTACGACGATTCTAGATTTTAGAAAATACATGAAAAAAATAATAAAATTAAAATTTTAAAATTAATAAGAATAAAGAATGAAAATGTGTCACGTGGAATCCCGAGTTGAGATACCCGTCAGTTGGGAATTGGCCCGTCTACCTAATTAATTGACAAATTAGAAATTACTTAGTATTTTTTATCAAATTAAATAAAAAAATATTAGACTATTTCCAAATTTAATTCGATCAACCAATAAATTATCCAAACTATTTTGGAACCATTTATTCTGTCAACTAATAAATTGGTTCCTTAATAAAAATAATTATCTATTCGGCCAATTAATAAATTGATAAAATTAAATTAAATTAAACTATAAAAATATAGCAGTTATTTATTCGGCTGATTAATAAATAAATTGGCCAAATAAAACTCCTACAAAAATAATTATCTATTCGGCCAATTAATAAATTGACCAAATTAAATTAAATTAAATTATAAAATATAGTCATTTATTCGGCAGAATAATAAATATATTGGCCAAATAAAACTGGTGGAGTAAAAGATGAGAAAATACACATTTATTCTAGGTATTTATAGGCTTTCAATATGTGAAGTTTCATTAAGAAACCAATGTGGGACACAAGATTTTAGTATAGATATTTAAAATTAGTTATTTTATATTTAAAAAATCAAAAATTTGAGAATTTAGATAAATATGAATGAAGGAATATAAGGGGTGTCACATAAAATTTTTTCAAAGTAAGAATCATTTTTCTTTTTTTAGTAACGTAATGATAATGATTGAATGATGAAAAGTTATATTCTTTGCCTTCTTTGGAGGCTGAAAAGAAGAGATCAACGGGAGAAAAACGCTCATCTAATCTCTAAAATAATTAAATAATAAAATATGCAATTTGTCTAGAATTATGTAATCTGTAATCTTATATAGTGGGGGTAATGTGATAATTGAAACTAAGAAATCTCCTGAATTTCATTCGATTTTGTCGTTATGATTATTGCAACCAACTACAAATATTGTTCTGATATATTGTCCAATTATCTACTATTATTTGTTTACAGATTGTAAGTTGCTAACTGTAAATATTTTACTCCCTCAAAAAAGTTGCAGATATTTTATTTATTTCAAAAATTATTTTTTTCTACCTTTTTTCCTTTTTGTTTATATGCATCCACATTAGGGATTATGATAAATTTGCTTGATATAAAAAAAAGGAAAATTGTGTAATTAGTATAATGCATGAACTAAGCGAACAACAAGAATTATGAAATGCCCTTATGAAATCTATAAAATAAAGAAATTTTGTTTTTGAAACTTGACAATAATAAAAGAGAAAATCCTCTTTTCTAGGCATTCTTTGGTTGCAATTTTAAATTTTAGTCCTTGCCATTATCTTTTCAAAATTTAGCAATTTTTTCAAACTTTGAACTTTTATACCCTTAAGCCTTATTTTCTTTTTCTTTTTTCGTGCTTCTACAAATACATTTCTTCCTCTCTTTCTTTTATCTCTCTTCTTTTTTCATTCTTTTTCATTCTTTTCTATCTATGCTTTTCACTTCATCTTTTTTTTTTCAGTCACCATGTGTCCTCCTTCTCCTCCTCACCGCCACCGCCGCCGCCCAAGACTCCGATCCAGAACCCGACTGGACGAACCGGTGGATCAACATCCGTTGCATGCTCGAGTAACCCTGCATCACCACTGACCCCGAACTCGCCGTTGTCTACGTCCCTTACTACGCCGACATCGACGCTCTCCGCTACCTCTATAGCCCCGAGCAGAACTCCAGCTTCCTCCACGACCTCAATCTGTTCCACTTCCTCGCCCACTCCGACCGCACCTCGATCTGGAACTGCCACCACAGATCTGGAACTCGCGATTCAAAGCATCCTTGCCGGAATTCGATTTGAATTTGATTTTTCAAATGTTACTTCACATTGTCGTATCTTATTTATTAGGTTTTTGTGAATGCACAAAAAATATGAAATTCGTACTGTATATCTTTTCTTCATATGCTTCAATTCGTTTTGCTTATGATTTTTTTTTTAATACACCAAAAATATTGTATTTTGTTTTTCTGTCTTATTTCTGGAAGTTGTGCTTAGAAATTTATCCCAAAATGCATCAATTTGTAATCTGAAGGAATATTTTGTTAGTTTTTGTGATTTCACCAATTTTACTGTAATATTTTTTGTATTATATATGTTGACTCATTTTTCCTGAAATGATAATTTTAGTTCACTATCTACATGTTAATACCTTATTTGCAAGGAATCATGGCTGACATGACATATAAACATGGTTTGAAAGCAATCGTTAATACTTTTTGGTTTGATGATTATCCTGCAATGAGGTATCTATGAGACAATAAAATATTCACGCTATTTTTTTGGTTACTTCCCATTATTTTGGAACAAGGGAATGAACAGTTTCACATAACAAAATTCGTACATGCACCAAAAAAAATCATATTGTGAAAGCTCAAATAATTTTACTTTTTAATTTGTGAATGCACAAATTTCTTTTTGTTTGTGCGAATGCACAAATTTTTTCATGGATATTTGTGAGTACAAATCTTTTGGGAAGACACAATTTATTTTTTGTAAGATCACAAAATTTGTGCTTCCATCGTTAATGAACAAAAGAAGAACAAAACTTAAAAAAAAATGTGCTAGCACAAAAATTTTTACATAACTATTTTAAAAATAAAAATGAGGGTTGGTTCGATTCACTTTCAATATATTGTTTTCAAACCATAATGTCACAGCCCCAAATCCCGAGGGACGGCAAAGTCGGGGTGCGACTAGGGATTGGATTAAAGAAGCAGGGAAGAAGGGGGAATAAAATAAATAAACACAAAACTAAACAACGACTGATATCTATGTCACAGCCCCAAATCCCGAGGGACGGCAGAAGTCGGGGTGCGACTGGGATTGGATTAAAGAAGCGGGGAAGAAGGGGGCTGACTAATTAAACATACATAAAAGACATCATACATTCAATGAACAAGACTTTACTATTAAAAAGGAAGAGTTAATCACGAAGGATTACTCGACAGAAAGTACTCGAAAGTATCTAAGTTAAAGATTACAGACTTATACTACAGTGATTTAATAATGTACATATCCTCAAAAGACTTAGAGTTTTTGCAGCGGAAAGTAGGTCATAAGCTAAAGCTTCCTAACAACTCGACTCAACTTCAACCACCGCCGCTCTCGTCGCTTCAACCTGCACATTTAGAAAACATATGCAGGGCTAAGTACAAAAGTACTTAGTGGGCACGTTGCCGAAAACATAAACATAAGTATGGATAATCTGGCATTTCATAATTTGTAGCACATCGGGGTTTTATTTAAAAATAGCCCGTGTCTACTAAAACATTTTCTGACTCATTTTCACAATTTGGCTTGATCAAGCACTTTTCAGGGATGTTAAATTCAAATCTTGACCAATTCTCATTCACCGTGGCTGGTTACCCCTCAACAGGATACCACATACACCACATGCTACAAAGTGCACTAACTCTGGAAAGCGCTTAATAGCTAACTCAGAGCCGATCGATAGTTAACTCATAAATTCTGGAAAACACGAATGTTAACTCAGATAGGTAAAAGAGAACTCACATAAAACATAAAACAGTTCATGCCATAATTATCACTTTGAAAACACGATTATCAAAGCGATAAGGAAAGGTTTTCGAGCATTGCTCGTTTTGTTTTATATATAAAAGCCCACCTCGATGATATAGAACTACTAAACAGGTTTCCATTCTTCTGTTCTTCCGTCCTTTCCTTAGTGCTGGCTTCCTCCTTCATCGTAAAATAATCACACTTTAAATTCGGTCGTAAAAGATAATCGAATATGGAAATTCGAATTAGGTTTTAGTCGTTTTGATTCTTTAGGCATTTGCACGCTACTAGTTTCTTTTTAGTTTAAACGGGAACGAGACTCGAGCAAATCTCGTTTAGAACTCGAAGGGTTTCATACTCGACTCTTAGGTCAGTAGAGAAGATAGTCGTTAACTTATTACGGCTTAAACGATCGAAAGAACTAAGTTGCGAAGAAAACAACTTAGGAAAACAAGTTCTGAAATTTTCACTGCGCAATGCAGTAGTTCTGGGGACTGCCCAGAACAGAGATATTGGAAAAAGGGGATGAGCCCTGTACCGTTAGAAAGCTTGGAAAGTTTAGTTTACGCTGCAATTTACAGATCTCAAATCCGATAAACGAGCTAAGAGATATTACAGTTTCCGGGAAGGGTCGCAAAACTGCCGCGGCTAACCCTAGTCGTTCGATAGAATCGACGTATAACTTCCTAGGTTCGTTCTAAGTTCTCTTACTCGATTTCTCATGAAACTTCACTCTCAAGGAAGTCAACACGTACTCCCGTATGTGAAGGACTCCTTTTCAAAACTCGTTTATAACCACGACGATCAAACCTCGTCGTTTCAACTACCATTTACTATACCAACAACAAGTTAACAAATTCTCGTTTCTAGTTCTCGATTATAACTACAACTCATTATATAATAATCCGGATGCTCATGTCGTCAACTACAAAGTTGTTCCTTAGTTCATTATAAACATTATTATCTAGTTAAAATCCTTACTCGACTTCTCGATTATTATTTACGTCCACTTGTTCGTCTCTTACAAGATTTCAAAAGTTTTCGGAATTCGTTCATTTTCTACGACATTAATCAACATCTAACGTAGATCATTATTTTACATACCATCACCTCATATCATTACTTAAACTCAACTTAATTCGAGTTCTTAGTCTCTTAGGATTTCTATAAAATTTTTAGAATAATTCCAATTAATTCCTAATATCAACTAATACCATTAGAAACATTAATTCATCATCATATCAACAACTAAATCAAGCTACATGAAAACCTTCAATTCCTCATAAAAATCGGTAATAGCATAGAAATTCAAGGGGTGATTTTCTTCTTTAATTAACTCCATTTATCCATTTATCATACTACTACAACATCAATTAATCGATTCAAGTCTTATTACATCATTAAATTGAAAACCCCCAACTCAAACCCTAGCCTAAAACTCGGTCCTCTTCTAGTTCATAGGAGTTTTGATTTTTCTTTGTTCTAATCACCAATTAAACTACTCTTAAGTCTAATTACACCATCAATTGAAGAATCAAATCATCCTAATGAGAAGCCCTAATTTTCGGTATTATGTAGGTTTTAGGGTTCTTGGATTTCTTCAAATTTTAACCATAGAATTCATATCTAGCACATCTAGTTACACTAATTAAAGATCAAAACATCTAATCTACTCCATCAACAAAATCGATCAACATGAGAAAAGAAAAGAAATGAAATCCAATTGGATAGGATAAGAGAGGAGGAGATTACCTTGAAGTTTGATGAAGGAAATTGGAAGATTTGATGGTTGGATGATGAACTTATGAAGATTTCTTGCTAAAGCTTGGAGCTTTCTTCAATGGAGGATGAAGAACATGGAAGTATAGTATGAGCGTGTGTGTGTTTCGGTCATGGGGGAGAGAGAGTGAGGGAGATGATGGTGATGACTAAGTAGGAAAAAATATCTAACAACTTAGGTGTAAAGTGTTAATTAAATATCTAAGTAGTGAGTCATAACTTAATACTATATAAAATCAAAATATCATGCTTGTGAGAGAGGGAGAAGTCGGCCAAGAGGGGAGAAAAAGAAGAAAAATACGCGTTTTTCCGGCGCGATACGATGTTACGAAAATCGAAAGACGAAAAACGTAGCTCGGCACAAAATTGTCAAATTCCGATTCGACCAAAAATTCCGACATATTTAACTTATTCGGAAAGTAATTTTTAAAAACTTAATTTCGACAAAAACTTAGGACGTCACAGTCCGAGTTTCACCCGGAAAATCAAAAAAATGAACTTTCTCGGGCGAGTTCGTATCGCGATTTCGTGAATGTAAAATCAGATGGTTTTCCGTTCTGAGTTCTAGAACTAAAAAGTTTTTGTACGCAATAACCCTAAATACAGTAGTCATCTAACTGACTTCCGTAATTTATTTTCGGAAACGGATTTTTCCGTTGGTTTTAGAATTCAAAATCGTAAACTTAGGCGTGCAAAGCCATTTTTATTATTAACTTTAAATTTTTAAGACTGTACGGAAAATCTGGGGTATTACAATCTATGAACAGACTTTATTAAAAAGAAAGAGAGTCAACCTCGAAGGATGCTTGATAGAGTTATTCTCAAAAGAAACTAAGTTCAGAGTACGGGACTTAGACCCAAAAAGATATACATTGACACAAAAAGAGTTTGGCAGAGGAAAACGTAGAACTTGACACATTGTTCTTCTTCCTATTTACAACCTCTACTCAACCTCCGCCGCTCTCGTCACTCAACCTACACATTTTATAAAACATATGCAGGGCTAAGTATAAACATACTTAGTGGGCACAGTGCCGAAAACATATCATAAGCTTATAGATTAATCAGGCATTCTCAAGTAACACAACGGGATTTTTCTTTCAAAGGCCCGTACTTACTAAACATTTTCTTTTCATAAATAGCTTGCAAGCATTTTTCTGACTGTTGTTACGTTCAACTTGCTCAACTTCTGTTTCAACGCCGGGGGAGAGTATAATTCTCCCGCGCACGTTCCTTACCGTGGCTGGCTACCCCTCAACAGAGTACCACGCACAACAGCTACCGTGTACACTAACTCTGGATAGCACTCTGTGGGCTAACTCAGAATCCGATCGATTAGTTGGTAACTCTGGATAGCACTCTGTGGGCTAACTCAGAATCCGATCCTCTGGATAGCACTCTGTGGGCTAACTCAGAATCTGATCAAACCAACACAGAAAGGCACAAAAGAACTCACAAAAACAAAGTATTTTCATGCCATGATAATCACTTTAAAACACAGTTATAAAGAGATAAGTAAACATTTTCGAGCATCGCTCATTTGATTTGATATATAGAAAAGCCCACCTCAATCGTTTACAGAACAAACTTTAACCTTCCGTCCTGTCTTCAACTCCGACTTCCTTCTTTTATCGCAAATAAAATAACTTTAGTAAACGGTCGCAACGATAAAAGAAACAGAAATTCGAATTCGGTTTAAGACTTTTAGGCCTTTGCACTTTAACTAAACTCTTTTAATTATCTCGAACTTATCTCGATTAGAACTATAACTCGATTCCTTACTCGACACTTAGGTCAGTTAATAACGGAAGTCGATAACTTATAACGACATAGAAGTTCTCAAAGAACTAAGTTAAAAAGAATTCAACTTGAGAAAACGAGATTACGAAAGTTTCTGCACAAGGTAGTAACTCTGGAGCATGTACAGAACAGATTTCTGCGAAACAGGGGATGAATTTTGTACCAAAAGAAAGCTACGGATGTCTAGTTTACTGTCCAATTTACGGATCTCGATTTCGTTAAGTGAGCATGAAGTTATGACAGTTTTCGTAAAGGGTCGCAAAACAGTCCGAGTTAACCCTAATGCTCGATAAAACTTGACGCACAATTCCCTAGGTTCGATCAATGCTATACCACCTTTATGAGCATGAAACTACTATCATTTTACAGTTAAGACACATATTCCTTAATTGTAAATACCTTCACGTCTCTTGATTAATAATACGACGAGCACTTTCTCGTCTTTTCCAACTAATCAATTACTAAACCAAATTCCAATTCAAATTCGATTTCAATCTTCTAACTTCTATATTCATTTTTCGAATGGAAATATCACCAACTACAATCTTGTTCATTAATTAACAACAATCACTAATATCAAATTAGTTTCCTCATTCGACTTTCCTATCGACAATTAAACTCATTTACTCGTCTCTTACTTAAAACTCAACTTCTTTAGAATTCGTTCAAATTTTCCAACTACGTTCATTAACTATTAAGATTAGCAAATATTCAAACCATAATCCTATTTCATTATCCATACTAAACTTATCGACGATTCTTCGTCTCTTACTAGAAATTCAATATTCTCCGATTTCGCTTAAACTTTCCAATTACGTTCAACAACTACTAAGATTTACCAATATGAAAACCATATACTTAAATTATTATCGAATCTTAACTTATCATCGATTCTTTGTCTCTTACGATTTCTATTTTATTTTTAGAAAAATCCAATTAAATTATATGTTTATCTACACACTTACTACATCTCATAAATCATATTACATCATCCAAATCATAACAATTACTCCATCAAAACCTCACTTCTTTCTCTCTTACTACTTGGTTTCTATTTTTAGAAAAATCTCAATTAATTCCCACATCAATCTATCAATACATAGAACACAAATCCACAAATCAATCATCTAAAATCGAACTTAATCTTCTACTACAATTTTACATAAATTTCGGTTATTATTAAGATTTAAGGAGGATGATTTTCATTTATACTTATCTAACATGAATCATATAATATCATAAATCTCAACCAACAACTTTAGTCCATATACTACTTTATCAAAATTCCAACTACTTATTTTATTTCATTCTTCTTGGTATCATACCTCCTAATTAATCATCAAATCATCAAATACTAATTATACCATAATCTAACACTTCTAACATCATGAATTAGAACTCTAAAATTTCAAACCCTAACCCCTAATTTTCGGTATCAACAATAAGTTAGGGGAAATAATTTCTCTTTGATTTCAACCATAGATAATTCATTTCTATGCATAATTAATCGATTATCCAAGCTTAGAACATCATCCTACATAGCTTAAATTTTCGGTCCTCTTCCATTAATTAGGGGAATGATCCCTACTTGATTTCTAACCATGGAAATCCATTCCCAAGCATTAAAACAACATGAAAATAAAATAAAACATCATACTTCATCTTCCTACAATTTCCGGTCATAGCAACAATTGAAGGAATGAAATTTTGTATGGATAGAATGGATGCTAGGATCATTACCTTGAAGAATATGTGATTGGAATTAAGATTTGATGGATGATGAATGATCTATGATGATGAAATCTTGAAGAACCTTGAAGACTTCAATGGGGAAATGAAGAACAAAAGAGAGAGAGAAGAGAGATGGGAGATGGCGGTTGGAGAGAGGGAGAGATAAGGGAGAATGGTGAGGTGTTACAAGATAGAATTACATAAAGTAGATAAAAATCTAACAAGGGTGAGTCACAGGGTGTAGGTGGCGGTTTATGTGGGATATTTTTACCAAAATATCGCGTTTTACGGGTCTAATACGACGTATATAAATCGAGAAATTAATTTTCTAGACGGTTACGTTTTTGACGAAATCTAATTCGACCACTAGATTAGAAATAATTCTCTTACTCGGAAAGCATAATTCGTTTTCCAAAATCCGATGAAAAGTCGGGATAAGACAGTCCAAAATTCACCCGAAAAAATAATAAAAACTGACTTTTTCCGATAGACTCGTATCGCAGAAAAAGTGAATGTAAAGTCAGACGGTTTTTCGATTTGAATTTTCAAACGAAAATTCTATCGAACGCGAAAACCCTAATACAGTAGTCGTTCAACTGACTTCTGGAATTTATTTTCAGAAACGGATTTCACCATTAGTCTTAGAATTGAATTTCCTTAACTTAGGCGTGCAAAGCCTTAATTAATTAGAAAATTTTTATTTCTCATCGGAAGAAAATATCTGGGGTATTACACATAATTCCTTCAGTAGAGAAATACAACATCATAACTTCTGTGTCCTTTCCTTCGCTTCAATTTTTTTGTGAGTTCACAACTAAGTTATTGTTACTGATCAAAATTTAGTGTGTTAGTGATCAAACTTTTGTTACTGATCAAAACTTTGTATGTTACTGATCAAATTTTTGTTAGTTACTGATCAAAATTTTAGATTGGCAAGTACCCCAAAACAAAATTCATGAATGAACAAAAATATAAATATATATGAAATTCTTTGGATTTTTTTGGATTCGTTTGATCAATGATCACAAAAAATATAGTGCTAGCACAAAATTTTGTTTTAAAAATGAAAATGAGAGTATAAAACGATTCGCATTCAGTCTCTTGTTTTTATACCATAAATCCTTCAATAGAGAAATACACCATTATTACTTATTACGTCCTTCCCCTCGCTTCAATTCTGTTACGCACATAGCCAAATCTCATTATTCAATTCTTCCGAAGGTTCGACTGTTTGGCCTTTGAGTTTCTTCTTCCAACTCTTGTTTAGCCTTTGAGTTTCTTCTTCCAACTCTTGTTTAGCCTTTGAGTTTCTTCTTCCAACTCTGCCGTAGCACCACATAGCTTCTTTGATGCCGGCACGCATTCTTCCATTTTTTCAATGGCAACCCCTTTTCCTATCCAAAATCATATACTTTGAGTTACTACACAAAAACATATATTGTTGTTACTGCACAAAATCATATACTTTTAGTTACTGCACAAAAACATATATTGTTGTTTCACCAAAACATATAATTTTAGTTACTTCACAATTTTAGTTACTGCACAACAAATAAAATCATTTAGTTATTGCACAAAATCATATACTTTTAGATAATGCACAAAGTCTTTTATAGTTGTTTCACAAAAACATATAATTTTAGTTACTACACAAACACCAAAACTTTAGTTACGATACAAAATCATATACTTTTAATTACTGCACAAAAATAAAAAGATTTACTTACTGCACTAAATTCAGTAAGTAACAAAACAATTTATGTTAATTCTAATCTTAAATATTGTGTTTTGTATTATAACTAATATGTTGAAACTACTAACTGTAAGTTACACTATTACTTGTGGTACCTTATGTATCTTAGTTAGAAATATCCACCAAACATTCAATAAAATTCACAGTTAACACATTAAATACCTTGTTTCCAACTGTCGCTTCCACCACTCTTGATAAAGTTTCTTGATCGTCCAGAGCCTCCGCCACATGCTTTGGTGTATCAACGGCACCATGTTCAAAGTCATGTACATCAGATGAAACGAAAAACGATTAACCATTGTTTTACACTTGTGCACAAATGCAATTAACATTTTATGACAAATCACATTAGCTACTGCACCAAATTTAATTTTTTGTGAATGGAAAAAAATTCAGTTCTTGCACAAAATCATATACTTTTAGCTATTGCACAAAATCATATTTTGTTGTTTCACAAAAACATAGTATAATTTACTTACTGCACAATTTTAGTTACTGCACAAGCATATCAATGTTTCTTTCATTTTTTGTGACAATTTTACCTAAGCATTTCTGCTAAAGCACAAATTTCAATTTGTTGTACCAACACAATTTGCGTGACTATCAAAGTAAATATCAGAAATCTTGTGCCCTTGTCTTTGAACATACAAGTTAAAAGCAGAAAATTTGTGACTTTGCCCAAAAAAGAAAAACAAACCAGTATATATATGCTTACAAAATTCAATGACGTATGAAGCTAGTTTTCCACCAAATAAATTTGAAAACAGAATCCCAACAAAAAATCAAGAGAGGATTATCTGCTACCATATTGCATAACTATATAGACTATTGCAAATTATCAGCATTTATACATTGAAAAATTTACTCACGGGGAGCTCTTTTTCCTTGGTGCTTAAAGTCGACTAACTCGTCGTATCTGGTTGGTTGGTCATCACCAAACTCGCCGGATCTAGAGTTTCTTCACTCATTTTTCTGTTTTGCTTGAACCACCGCCAAAAAAAAAGAAAAAAAAAAACAATCATTGTTAGAGATAGAGAGAGTGAAAACCAAAACGATTCTTAAGAACTACGTCGGGAGAAAATAGAGCCTTCTACTTGAAGTAGAGATCGAAATTCTATCGCCAATTAGATCTCTTAATTTCGGATGAGATAACGAGAATCTGAAGGAAGAAGATAGAGAGGCAGATGAAAAAAATTCACCGATGGGGAAAGAGACAGAGAGAGAGAAGGTTGAAAGAAAATGAGAGGTGAAAGTAACACTCTTAATTCTGTTACCCACATCTAGTTGTAATATTCATTCTTAATGAAGGGTATAAAAGTCATGAATGGCTAAAATTTAAAAAAATAATGGGAAGGGTTAAAATTTAGAAACACAAGCAAAGAATGACTACTATCAAATTTGCCTCATAATAAAATATCTAGGTAAAATGAAGGAAGATATTTAGATAATAATTACCAAATGAATTTTGTAAGTAGGGGGTTTGATTTTTTCAAAAGAAAATTCACCATTAAGAATTTTAAACTATTTTAAAGTAACTAACGTTAATTTATGGCAGCGACCGCTTCGGTTCTGGCAGCGCAGAATTTTCCGATGACTCTGCAGTGGCAGGACTCTTTTCCTACTTTTTGAACCAGCAGGCCATGATATTGCAGCAGCAGCAGCCTTCGATTCCTAAGGGAACTATGATCAAGAATTCTGCTAATCAATCCTACTCCAACAAGGAGATGGAGTCGAATTCTAATGGAAAAGACATGAAGCAGCAGCCTTCCTTGGAGCAGCAGCAGATTTTATCTTCTAATGGGACTAAACAGCAGCAGTCCTCGTACGCTAAGGCTTTGGCTTCGGCTAAAATAGCAAATATTCCCATGCACAATATTTCTACTTATTATCCTACGATGATGAAGGGGGAATACTTGACTCTTTCGCTTCTAGAGTCAGTTTTTGAACGAAGGGAGCAGCTATTTTTGTCAACGAGATTGCTTGGGCTGGTGCTACTTCAAAAAGGAAAGCAACCTCGTCCAACTTTGCAAATTTAGAAGGAGTTGCAAGGGGCATGGAAGCTACAACAACCGTCGAAACTTGTTACCATGGGCGGGGAAAGGATATTTCACGATTCATTTCTCTGACGTGTCTGACTTAAAAAGGGTTTGTTGTCCTTCTTCATTTGGGATTAAGGGCGGGACTTTTTCAGTTTGCAAGTGGACTCCTAATTTTGATCCACAAGCTGTGCGATCCCATATTACGCAGGTGTGGGTTTGCATTAAAAATCTCCCATATTATTTGTGGGAGCCTGAAACGATAGCTTCGATTATCAAGCCGGTTGGAGAGCCTTTGGAGATAGATGGTGCATCTGTTAACGGGCATATGGGGCTGTATGTTCGAGTTCTTATGGACTTGGACATGACTAAAGATCGCTTGAAAGAGCTTTGGGTTGACCGTGGTTCCAAGTCCTTTACTGTAGAGTATGAGTATGAAAGTGTACCTGTTATATGCTCAAAATGTCAGATAAGGGCATAGAATTGACAATTGCCGCCGACTTCATAAGAAGGTGGAGGATAAAGTTCCAACGAAGCAGCATGCTTAGCAACATGAATGGGTAGTAGTTGGAAGGAAAGGTGATGCTCGTCAAGAGCGGACCTCAAATTCTCAATTGGTGGAACAGATGGAAATTCAGCAGGGAGAGAAGGAAGCAAGAAAAGAGGGACACCTAAAAGAGGCTAGAAATGAGTCTACAAAACAGTGGGTCGCGGGTGCCTTTAAGGGACGGCAGCAAGGGACAGAGGCGGAGGATGCTTTTGCAACTCCTGCAACTTCAAATAGGTATGATCTGTTGTCTAAGGATGCAGAGTTGGGAGGCACTGGAGAGAGACAACACATAGTTTTTTTCTAATGGAGTAAGGAATTTGGTACTAGACCAGGAAGCGCGTCTCCTTGAAGAGCTGGCTGCATCAGATACCTTGGTCAGTGATGGAGAGGAGGTAGAGGAGATAGAAATGGAGTATTCTCCCGAACAGCAGGAGCAACAGGTGGAGGGAAAAGGCGGTCCGGATAAGTCTGTTACAAATGAAGGGGACGTTACCCCATCACCTAAGACGCAGGAGAGGAACGGTAGCTGGATTTCAGTATTATACACATACTAAGGTGGATCATACAGGTCCCTTTCCTCCATATAATGAATCATATTATATGGAAGAACCTCCCTCCCAACAAAAGGGTAAGAGAAATAGGAAGACGGAGATTCCTACTAAGACTTATGATACTATGAGTAAGCATGTGTTATCTGGAAATGATACTGAGGCTGACAATGCTTTAAAGGCACCTGATGAAGAATTGGATCTTAGCTTAGCTTTTTAGTCGTCTCGGTGGCAGGGATGACTAGATTTTCTTTTTCCTCTTTTTTTATTTCCTTTTTATTAGCCCCTTAGGTAGCTTTCTTTTTTCCGTTTTGTGTTTCCCTTTTCTTGTAATTTTCTTTTATTCCTTTTTAATAATATTCTCAAATTAAGTTAATTTATAGAACTATATAATCAGTTCAATTTGATTAAGAAAATGAAAAAAAAGAAAAAGAAAAAAAAAGAAATAAAATGAAGTAGCCCCTTACTGTGGTTTCAAGTTCCTTAATAAAACAAACTTCAACAATATTGATCTGAATCAAATATGAGCAGAACTTGCACGCGACCTGCTGCATGGGTCCTGCGACCGAATCCGGATCGGGTTGAACCGGTTTTTTTTTTTTTTTTTTTAGCTCCGCCTTTGCTCCGGTTACTAATATAAGGATAATCGTCGGACAATAATTTGGATTTATTCGGCTCGCTCCGAAGCCTTCGGCTCTTCTCTCTCTGATCTTGACCAAATAAGAAGTGGCAAAGAAAAAAACAAAGAGACAGATAAAAAAAAGAGGGGAAAAAATCAAGAAATTTAAAAAAAAAAGTAGAAAATTAAAAAAGTTAATAACAGGTGCGTGCACCCACCACTCGTTGTGCATGGGTGCAGGAACTCACCTCACGCACCCATACACAGTTGCATGAGGTACGGCAGGTCGCATTCAATATTTTGCTAGCAAATATTATTGCATGGCTTTTAGCGTCGAGAATTGCTTTAAGAAAAACACTAAATATTATTCTACAATAACTACGAACGACAAAGATCGTTACACACTAAATATTCTGCATGCCAGTAGCCAACAAACGACAAAGATCGTTGACAGTAACTACGACTTATTTTGATTTTAAATCAATGCAATGAAAAAAGCTAAACTTTTCGTCTGTTTTTTAGGCTGAAGAAAAAAGAGATTCTCTTTAGGAAAAACATGTTGTAGTCTTTAAAGAACAATTAATATATACAAGAAAAAAGTTAAAATTTCCAATTTACATTTCATCAAAAATTCTGTAAAAACTGAAATCCCACAAAAGATTAATATTAATGTTTTTTTGCAGTTCATACTTTGCATGGCTGGTAAAGTACATAGATTATTGTAATAGGCAAAATCCGTCTATCTAGTTTGAACTCAATAAGCATCTTTAATCGGCCCAATTAGCTAGACAAATCAACCATCTAACACCCCGCAAACCCGACCTTAGGAAAAATGAAATTAATAAAAATTTTCCCCTAACAAGATAAATAGGTCTCTTATTCCTGGAAGTTTTAAAAGAAAAGCCTCTCTCTCTCGAAAAGATGAAGACTTTATTTATGAGTTATAAGAAGAAATAATTTCGAAACAAAAGCATGATATTTTTATATGTTTCGAACATCATATTTTCATGCAAGCACGAGCATGTCACGTTATTTGAATGAATAAGAAGTTTCATCTCATACATTGCATTATATCCGAGCATGAGCATTTTTGCAAGATAAATTATTGAGCTCAACAAAATAAAATACGAGTCGATCAAGAAGTCGTACCCGGATAAAATTACAAGATGAATAATACGTGACTATGTGCTTGAGTGTATAAGTAATCACTTGCAAGTGGGTGCATTAAAATAAGTTGAGTACTAGATAGAATAATACATGTTATAACTTGCAAGTGGGATGATTAAAATAAAAAGAAGTAGAATGAGAGAGAGAGAGAGAGAGAGAGAGATCGGGTAAAAGAGGGAGAGGGAGAGAGGGGGAGAGAAAACTACCCACTATATACACTCCATCATTGCTATACCACCATTTCCAACCTTCTTTTGAATCCCACCAATGCATGTCCTCTATTCTCTTACACCCTTCTCACCACCACAAGCAAACCATCCCTTCACCCCTTTTATTTGACTTCTTGGGCAGCAAACTCCCACTCACACACACCACTCCATCATCCTCATTCATCCTCTAGCACCATTTTTACTCTAACACCTAAACTTCCACTTTTTCTTCTTCATTCATCTCACCTCCATCTCTTGCCATCATTTCTCACCACCAAGAAGGGCTCAAGGAGGGGAAGAGGAGCTCAAGGAGAACTCCACAAGCTCACAAGAAGGAGAGGGCCGAAATTGAGAAGAGGGGAAGAGAGAGTGTTGGTAAAATGCCTAAAACTACCTTCTATGTTCTTCATCTTCATTCTTCTCTTAGAAAATGCATGATAGGTGGTGAAAATGTGTTTGCATGTTAGAAATAAGGTGTGAGAAGGACCAAGAGGGAGGTTTAGCTCTTGGATCCTCAAGCTATCTTGCTATTTTTGTTCAAATCCATGAGATCTATGCATTTCTATGCTCTACATGTGTTCTAGACCAATTGCATGTTAGGGTTTCTCTTTTGATTTGAAAGATCTATGATATTAATATGATACTACCTCCGGTCCCCAAGTCTTTTCCTATCTTTCATTTTTTGGATAGTCCCCAAGTTTCTTCCTAGCTACTTTTGGACACTACCCCACAATAAATTATTATCTCTTACCCTTACTTTATCAACTTATTTACCTAAAATACCACATATGGCCCACCACTATCTCAATTAATTAATATATCACTACCCTTTATGTGGGACCCTTTCTCCACTCACAACAAATTCAATCACTTTTTCTCTACTCACAACTAACTCAACAACCTTTTCCTTAATACCCGTGTCACTCCCTTCTAGGAAAAGACTTGGGGACCGGAGGTAGTATATGAGTAGATCTAGGGTTTATGTGGCTGATTTGTAGATCCTTATGTGTGTTGGTCTTAGATCTTTAAGAGTTCAAAATTATCTGCTCAAAAAGTTTGTCATCTTCAAAGAAATGCGGCCCTAGAAACCTTAGCAAATGATCTTTTATTGAGCTGAATTTTTAGTATATTGTAGCCCTATATGTCTTCTTTAACATATCCAAAAATCAGAATTTTGCGTTGAGCCAAACTTCTTCTACACGTCGAACTATTTACTGACCTCTTCCCAATTGGACAGTTTCCCTTCTTTGGCTAATATCTCTTTGATCCCTTGTGATATGAGCATGTTGCTTTTTAGAATCATATAGTAGACATCCTAAGGTTTCCAATGCTATAAAGAAGTCAATTTTTTCATCAAGGGATGTGTTCTCCATGAATTTTCTTGTAGAGCTCATGTGCAGAAATTTCCAGAAAAAATCCAGAAACTCTCCTATTTAGTAATCTGCCCAAAAATCGAGTTTTGACTAATATGAATATCTCCAAAATGATTTTCATCACTTGAAAGTAGTATTTTGGTCAGTTTAGGATGTTTATTCAAAAGGGCAAATCGACCGAAGGTCGTTTGCTATTTTTACGAAGCCCTGATTGTGTTTTGTGCATTAAAATCTATTTCCAAAGAATTCCCTTATTATTATTATTATAAAATTATATATATATATATATATATATATATATATTTCTCCCTAAAAGTCAGTTTATAAATTATTTGTAAGTTTTATTTTATAAAAAAGAATTTTTATAAATTAATTATCTATTTTCTAAATAAATGGATTTGGGCCTTTTTATTCCTTGTTCAACTAAAATTTCTTTTGGATTGGGCCAGTAGGATTTGAGTGATGGACTCAATCTCCTATTTGACTAAATGTGTTAAGACTAAGCCCATATATTTTGTTTGATTATGTATGCTTTGTCCTAGTGAGATCCATTGAAAATGTTTGGGCTTGTTAAGTGGGCCTTTGGGCCATGTATGGTATTTTTGTCCAAATAAATTGACTAAGTTAAATTGGTCAAAGGTCTTTGACCTCAAATTAATATAATTAATTAATTAATTATTAATAAAACATACTACTTGTTTGCATGTACATGACTTGAATGCCCTCATTACATATCATTGCATCGGTATGTTTTAATTGATCATTGATGCATGATTTTAAATAAAGTAATGCATGATTTCTAAAGATGCATTCAAATGATTTTGGATCATTGATCCGGTGATTAAGTTAAAACTTCAAGTTTAAGACCGGGAATAGGATTTGACCTAAGACTAATGACTAATGTTTGGTAATTAATTAAGTGTCAACCTCCTACTCGAATAGAAACCTAAGTGTTTAGACGATGTTGTAGGAGACGCGAAGCAGTAGATCGAGAACCCGTTCACCGTCGACAAGTCAAGGTGGGTTCCTATGTTCAAAACTGTGGGTTATAAATCCCACGGAGGTAACTTTTGGGTTAATAAGCCCTGAACTACTGCTTTTAAAATATGAATTTGCATGCTAAATATTTTATATGCTCTTTACTTGTGTTTACCTCTTATATGATTGGCTTCTTACCAATAATAACGATCAGCCTTGGACTCTGATCAAGCCAAAGTAGTGCGCACAAGAAAAGTATGGCGGTTCAGAGAGTGGGAGTGGCTCCCCACTTGATGAACCATGGTAAAGGTAACACAGTAATTGAGATTTATGTTTCGTGCACGATAATCCATGACAAATGATTTTACGTATATGAAGGGTAAAAATGATTTCTTTTCAAAACCCCCTTTATATATATGAAATGAGCATGCAAATTTCTTTCAAGTATATTTATGAAAATGGTTTCCAAAATGGGGCAAAAGAATCTACTGAGTATTTTATACTCAGCCCAAAATGTATTGTTTTTAACGCAGGTTGAGCGACGGGCGACGGAGGTGTGAGAGCGGGGTATCCAAGTCTCAAGGATGACGGTTCTTCGACCGTCATCCCCCTTTTATTTTGTACTATGGTGGATCCATAGTTGGTCTGTATTAACTAAACAAACTCTGAACTCTACTTTATTTCTTTGCTTGCTACGCCGACTAACCACTCGAGGTTAGTCAATGACAAACTCTATCCGCTGCGACGGGCCGAAGTCTTCACACTTCGACCCTAAGATAAACGTTAAAGTCCCACTGATCGGGCAAGCCGCTTTTGAAACCACATCGGTTAATTATCAAACTCTTTTTGAAAACTCCACGCATTTCTTTCTAAAACGTCTTTTGGAAACCTTTTCATTTTCTCAAACCATCTTTAAAGAACCAACTTAATTATTCTTATCTTACAATTCAATGCTTGATGTCAAATGGTTTCATCCCCTTCCCCTTTCCCCCTTTAGTGGCGGTCCGCATCCGCATAGATCCGGGTGCGGGCTGTTACAATATTGACGTTGAATAGCTAGGCGAATTCAACTGTCTAGCCGGACTAATCAGACAAACACCTTTACTCGACCCAATTAGCTAGGCGGTATCATTCGTCTAGTCCGATAAATCATAAATTGACATTGAACGACTAAGCGGAATCTATTTACTCGGTCCAAGCCTGACAAGCCTCATAAGTTGGCTCAATTGACTAGGCGGATCCAAAAGTCTAGTCCGATAGCCTACTAGGCCTAATAACTATTCACATTTTAGCCCGGTAAGCTACTCGATAACTTAGCCCGACACCGTGCTCAAGCTCAAGGGTGTCAACAGCTAGTCGAACGACTTGACCTAGTCAAATGGATATATCTCAGCCGTAACAGACGGATCATATCGGCCGTCAACAACCACGTGCTCCGATTAAGGCGGATGGAGGCGGAAACCCTAAAGCCTAAACGGCGACTAGCCGCCTATATATATCAAACAATTAAGTTATCGTACGAGCATTCCAATTCACAAGCATTCAACCATTTACTATTCATTCTCGAACTCTTTCCGTCTGCCCCCGCTTACGCTCATTCACACCATCTATCCGCCTACTTCCATCTAGCTTTGCGTTTGTCCCATTTGATATTCGACCACCCCTCCGACTACTATGTTTTCTTGGCTACGGCTTGTCCAACCGTAGTTGCTATTTGGTTACGGCCTTAATCCGACTACGTCGTCTTACTTCCGATTACGCTTATTAACATATCGGCAACGGTCTGTCCGCCTACACCAATTTCATCGACTACCACTATCTTATACTCTTACTCCACCTACATCCGCTTACCTTCGTATCTGCCCAATTTCATATCTGACTACAACCTTTCCGGCTACATTTAACATCTGGCTACGACCTCTTCGACTACATTTGATGTCCGACTACGAACTCTATCCGACAACATTCATCATCCATTTACAACAGCCTAGTCCGTCCAGAGCGTCCTAGCCGTCTTGCCTTCGTCACTATCGTTCTCTATTAACGGTGTACATATTTCTATTTGTTTCTTTATTTCAATTAGCATCCGTTTATTTCCGGCCGATTACATCTATCATCTACTTACTTGAGCGTCGGAGGTCCTTCGGCCACCACCCCCACCGGTGCTCTCCGAAGGGCTCTAACCTATTCTGTTGATTTCAGGTTGCTAGTGCCCGATCCAGCCGGACGTGCTTGACGTCATCAATTATAGATCTAGCCTCTACAATTATAAAGCAATCTAAAATTATGAGATCCTATGTTATCAAAAAGTCCTGTATCTTATTTCACACAGCCGCGCAATTTGATACAACAAATTAAATAACGTAGTAATTACTAGTACTACATAGGGATATTGTTCCAATATCATTAAGTTGCTTTTAAATTGGACAGTGATCAGTCTAATCAATAATTTAAATAAATTCATGTGCATGATCCATATGTGTTCCATGTATAAATAATTAAAATAAACAGAATTCTTCATACCCACAAATAATAATAACACTAACACATACCGATATAAATTATTAACTAGAATTTTGTAACTCAAAATGAAATAGATTAATTAAAATTTTAATCCCGAACTTATAGTATGTGTTATTGAAGATGAAAGTAAATTAAATGCGCAGATGTTTGACACCGTCTCAGTTCAAGTCCTTTACACATGTTTTTGTGAAATTAAAACTAAGAAGTCTCCCATTACATTTTAATTTGTTATCTTGACGTTGCAACAAACTTAAAAATTCATGTACTTGATTTATTTTCTTTCTGAAAATTTTCCATCGTTTCCCTCTTATTTTTGTACTTATCTATGCATGAAATTATTTATGTTTTCTTTTGAAAAAAAGAAGAAAAGATATGGCAGTTTTACTTCAAAAAGAAAAAAGAAAATTGTATTAATGTATGTTAACTAATGATAACTAGCAATGTCCATTGATCCTAACATCCGGGGGCGGACCTACTAAGAGTCAAGGGAAGGCAATTGCCTCCCCTTGATTTGTAATTTGAAGTACCTGTATTATTTTTTAACTAATATTTTATTTCACATATATCCTTAAGAAATAGGCATGCTATTATTTTCCCATTTTTTTCCCATCAAATCTAGTCCCACTTTAATTAGCCTTCTGCAACTCTGTTAGGCCACGAAAACAATCAATTAAAATAATTAAATTATGATTGAAATAATTTGTAACAATAAATTTATAGATTGGTATAAGAATTGGGGAGAAAATAAATATAGAAGAGAGAAATTGGTGTAGAACTAGTAGATTGTAGAACCGTGATTCGTGAACAATAGTCGATAGAGAGAAAAAGAGAAAAAAAATCGGAGAAAGTTGTTATGAAGAATCGACCGTGCAATTGAATGGGTGATGGATGGATGAATGGTAATTTGATAGTCTATAATGGAAAGAATGAATTTAGTTGTGTTTCTAATGATGTTATTATTTGTAAGTTTCAAACTATGGCGAACCGTCGGAGTCAAATATAGATTAAATTTCTGCAGATAATTTATATAGTATATTTAATTTTATTTATTATTTTGCCACCCCTTAATTTATATCCTACGTCCGCGAACATGCAATTAATTTACTGATGCAACGGCCAACTAACGACCAAGATTGTCGTATATATGTACGAGTATTCTGCAACGACTAACTAATAACGTCCAAATTGTCGTATGCTATAGATATTCTGCAACGACCAACTATCGACCAAGATTGTCGTATGTACGGATATTCTGCAACAACGACCAACTAACGACGAAATAAGATCATTCAAAGTAATTCAATTAAATGTTTTTACCAGATCAAAATTAATTTAATTCAAATTAAATCACATAGTAAATTCTGTATACTTAAACAACCGGAGACAAAAACAGGAAGATCTTAAAACCTTTGTAAATTGAATAACTAGAAGTAGTTGGTATAATGAGTAAGGTTGCTTTAGTCACGTAATCATTCCACATAAAGTAAAAACTTTTTCAGTAGGGATGAATATTGAGGAAAAAGTTCAGTTTATCTGCATGATTTGATGCAGAAAAAGCTTTAAATCTTTTGCTACATCTCTCCTCTTTGCCCTATATAAATACCATACATACTTCAGCCCAATTCTCACCCTCATTCTATCACCTTTCGTCACTCTCATATATTCCCTCTCTCGCTGCTCTCTCTCCCTCTCCCTCTCCCTCTCTTCAGTTGTAACCTATATAGCCAATGGCATCAAGCTCTAGCTCCAACCTCCATATTAAAAGCGTATAGTCTCTCTCTCTCTCTCTCTCACACACACACACACACACACACACACACACACACAGCACGATCTGGTATACGTATGTGTAGTTTTGATATTGCATTTTCTGGGGTTTTAACTTTAATATAAAAGTGAATGTTAATGTTTTGCAGGATGAAGAATGGGTATGGGACGACGAATACGACTGTCGAAGGGTAAACGATGTTCTCTACCCACAGCCGATCAATCAGCACTTCCCTCCGCAAGCAGTAGGAGCTCGACGAAGACGAAATCTCCCTTTGTCCGAAACTTTGGGAACTCGAACCTATTTTTTTCAACTATTTCGTTGTGATGAATTAAACAAATATATCTTAACAATGAATGAGGTACATATAATTAATGTATTTATGCAAACTATAAAATTGTCATAGTTTAGTAACATTCTTATACATTTATATATATTCTTGTAAGTATCATTTTATTTGACTAGGTTGAAACCGTGAATAAAGCTTACTATGTTTTAACGCCGTCTGATAATAACGGCCAAAGAAAAATGAAGGCCAAGGAAACTCGTCTTGGCCAAAACTGCGTACTTTCTCCGGTTGTTGGAGAAATTTATCCTAATGAACTTGCCAACCGGAGTGATCTTCCGATCGAGCAACGGTTGGAAGGAAGTTGGACGGTCGAGCTACGGGAGCGTGTGACGCTAAAAACCGAGAAGGTAATTTAGACATACAACTCGAGATACCAATGAGCTCGATTTTTCTAGTAATTTTTTTTTTTTAATTCATTAATGTGTAATCAATTTCCTAACAATGTTTTTTGTTTTTCAGTTTTATCGCCATGAAAAGGTTGGTAAAACTTTCCGATCGATGAATGAGGTGGCCACATTCATCGCGTACAACATGTATTAATAAAATCTGGTACGTGGGTTATTCTTTTTAATAATTTCTATTTGATTTGATTACAAGTTTATGTGTGTGTGTGTTTAAATCTAACATTTTTTCAGTTTATTTGTTTCAGGGCACGAATTGGGTGCGGTCCACTTAATCAAATTAGTGGACCTTCAAAAGTCTAATTTATACATTATGTTGTATTTTTTTCTCGAATGATATGAAATATCGTGTTATATAAATGAGTTTTCTTTTATTAAGTTCGTCTTCCGTATATTTTTAAAGATTTATAATAATTATTTTACTATTAAAATGTATTATTTCAAAAGTATTTATTTCTTGGCAATCCATCTAAAAGAATGCACAAAAATGATATATATTTGATAAAAATAAGCAAAATTCATGCACAAAAATGCACTACTATTTATACTTATGTATATGCGTGTACAAATAATAATTCGTCCTGTAGTATATATATAAACTATTAAAAGAATAATAATTTATCAAAATCCAAATCAAAAACATTTTATTCATTGCACATTGATCTTGAACTGAGCAAAAAACATGTGCATACGTTAATTTCAGAAATTTTGATTTTTAATCACATGCAATCGACGAAAAAAAGTTAATTTTGAGGCTGAAAAAAAATATATTCTGATAAGGAGAAACATGCTACTCTTATCCCTAAAATAAAGCAAATAAATAAATAATAAAATCTGCAATTAATATTTCAGTAAAAAATATGCTGAACTGATCCTAAAAAAGTAAAAATAAAAAAAAATAAAAAAAAAAGAAAACACTCATTCTAAACGGAAGACACTCATGCTATAAAAATAAAAAAGAAAACACTCATGCTATAATTGAAATTTTCAATTTAGTTAATTTCACTTTCCGGCGCCACATACAATATTATTCCATATTTGTCATTTGTCGTAAAGCAAATAAGAAGAGATTGTCGGGAGAAAAACGGTCGTCTTCTATCTCGACAATAAGCAAGTAAATAAATAATATAATATGTAATTCGTTTATAATTATGTAATCTCTAATCCTAGATAGTGGTAATTAACTTGATAATTAAATTTAAGAAATCTCCTGAATTTGATTAGATTTTGTTATTATGATAGTTGCAACCAGCTCAAAAACTTGTTTAGTTATATTGTCCAAATATCTATTATATATTATTGTTTGCAAAATTGTAAGTTGTAGCTGCAGAAATATTAATTCATATATTATTTTTCCACCTTATTTTCTCTTTTGTGAGTATCCACATTTGGGATTATGATAAATTTACATTATAAAAAAGAAGGAAAATTGAATATAATAAAGCGCAAGAACAAGATTATTTATGAAGTGCCCTTATGCCTAAAATGAAGAAATTTTGTTTATGAAACTTAACAATTAGTATAACATAGGTCAAGGAAGATATTTAGATAATAATTGCCTAATGAACTGTGAGTAAGTGAGTTTGAGTTTTTTAAAAGAAAATTCACCGTTAATTAATAAGTAAAAACTAATTAACTAGGTTTTTTAGGGAAAAACTAATTAACTAGTTATATAACTATATATATTCCGCTCAGTTCGATTAAGAAAATTAAAAATGAAAAAGAAAGTAACAAAGTAGCTTCATCTAAAAAAAGCCCCTAATCTAATATATTTTCTAAATCGATCAACAAAGGACAAAGATGACCTTATATATACTAATACTTGATCCGTCTCACTCATTTTGTCCCTTATGATTCGATACATAAATTAAGAATAAGTGTAAAATGATAGAAAGTGGATAGGTCCCACCATTTTTGAAGAATTTCGAAGAGTAAATTATTTCTTTATTTGATATATGACAAATTGAGTGGGACATTCATTTAAGGGAAACGAGAAAAAATGAGCGTGACAGAAGGAGTATAAAAAGAGTATTGTTTTACAAAATTTATTTTGCCTAAAATATTCTTACTATATTTCTTAATTAAAGGCAATATCATAATATAATATATTCTTTTAATTAGGAATCGAACTTTCCTTATAATAATTAAGCTTTTATTCAAAAAAACAATATCTATGTACAAACTTATCTTTTAACAATTTAATTTAGTTTACCTTACGTACAAACTTACCTTGTAGCAATTTAATTTAGTTTACCTAATTTATTTTATTTAATATAGGAACAACCTGGAAGTATGATGGATTTCGTGAGTTGATGAGGCTTAAAAACAAAATACAACCAAGAGAAAAAATCAAGTTTCAAGAGGAATTAGGTGTTTACTCCTCTAAGAACTAATCTTGAAATTCAATCATCATGAATTAAATATGTTTCTTATAATTAGAGAAATCAAAATTGATTCGATTCAATTTACTATTCGACCGCTACAAAGATCACCGATACGACCAATAATTTAAGTCTTGACATTCCATCTATGAAAGAATGCACATAAATGATATATATTTGATAAAATGAGCAATATTCTTGCACAAAAATGCACTAGCATGTACGAAAAAAAATACAAAGCATCATTCATTATATTAGTATATATAAACTATTACAAGAATAATTTATTAAAATCCTCAAGAACAATTTATTATTGCACACATTGATCTTGAAACTGAATAAGTAAAACATATACTCCAATATAGGTTAAATTATTTCAAAATTTTTGATTTTAAATCACATGAAATTGATGAAACTGAAATTATTTTTACATTCCATGATTCCATCCATGCGTGATTGAACCCCAAACTAATTTTATGGTGTTGGGATATGATGCACTTATTACTTGATTTAGCTTGTAACTGACTAACTACAGACAATTTCATTCATTTAAATCGCCCACCCCCACCCCCAACCCCCCACCTCGTTTGTATCTATGCATTAAATTATGAAAAAGAATTTAGAGATCAAAATTACGATAAATTTACTTCAACATGAAAAAGGAAAATTGCATTAATGTAAATGGACTAATGTCTAACAATATGCATCGACCCTAATAACGGTTTATGATAATTTCAAATCTAATGCATGAAACCCTAAAGAGATGAATAAGAATTATGAAACACCTTATCATATATGTATTATAAAGTTAAAGACATAAAGTATTGATTTTAAATATTTTCGTCTATCAAAAAAAATATTCGATTTTTCAAGGCAATGAAATTTGGCAAAATGGAATGAAATTGGACCTGTATTTTGAAACAAAACTAGTTGTTTTTAACTATCAATTTTATTATTTTATTTTGCTAAAATCAATAGGATATGATACCCCTAAACATTTAACAGAATGATATCGTTTCTCTCTCTTAATAATTAAAAAAATGTTGAATGCCTTTCACGTGCTATAAATTGATCGAGAAAAACACCACTATATATATATTCCGCAACGGCCAGTGGATGGCAAAGAGTATTTTGTATAGTCAAATTAAATCGTGTTTTTCCAACTTAGCTTCGAAACATTCTTGATTCTGATATGAGTTAATGAATGAATTTTTTTAATTTCAAAAAAACAAAATCGTGGTTTGTACCTCTTTTTTTACATTCGAGATTCAATTATACTAGGTGAACAATTCGATGCCCCATTTTTCATTCAGACATTTCTTTGACAAAAATGTACAAATGCCCAAATCTTTTTTTATGTACAATTTTAAATATGAAGACTTTTTCCTACAACAACGGGTATAATCTGAGCCATAATTTTGTTAGGAAATCGCGTTTCTATCACAACTAAGAAAAAACGATTATAGACAAGAAATAAGATGGAATTAAAATACATGAATAATTAACAACACAAGAATTTAACATGAAACTTGAAAACTGGAGAAAAAATCATGATCCACCATACCAAGCAATATAAACTCGACATCCATACACTATTACAAGTCTTTGAATAACTCTCACCTTACTCACAACCCGCGAGAGACAAGAAATTTATCTAGAGTCAAACACAAGAAGCTCCTACCTAAAGTGTAAAACCTAGTGCAATTACATCAAAAATACCTAACTTCTTATATAGCAATAAGAAGCTCCTACTTATGATCATAAAACCGATGTGGGACAAAATAAACCCCTTTTATTTTAATACAAACCCAACAATCTCCACCTTGGTAAAATAAAAGAAACAGTCCATTGTCTTCACTGACAATCATGATTTTGAACCCAAAGAACCACAAACCTACTCCACCATATGAGTAGAACACTTAGAATCAAACATTCTAAGATTTTCCTTCAACACATGTGAATAAACCTGCTGAAATTTATGGTGCAACTCCTAGCTTTTGGCCCTCATAGCCATTGACATAACTTTCACCACACACCTTGTATCAATATCAAACTAATGCACATGTGGTCCAACTAAAATCTTACATCCTCATTCATGGCAGTTGGACATGCCATAAGAATGTCCACGTCCTCAACAATCAGAGGGCATCACCTTCAATCACAATGTTAGCAGCTTCTTTGGAGTAATTTGCAGCAACCGCTCCACCTCGATTCATATCGTTTGATGTAGTCCTTCTTCCTCCCAAAATCTTGTGTAACCCAGAATGTATCACCCCAACCTTAACTTGCACTTCCCACAAGCTAAAACTGATTCTTCCATCAAATTTCTCCACATCAAATTTCATAGTTGAATAGATGTCTGATAAGAGACCCTCGAACCTGTCTCAGAACCTAGCGCTCTAATACCAGTTGTTTATAATAGTAGTAATCGAGTATCGATCCTCGAGGACTATTGGGGCAAAATAAAGTGAAAATGAGGTTTATGCACTTTCATACTATTCAAGCTCTAAGATTGTCATGATTCATGAGATTTGCAAACTAAAAGAAATAAGAAATTGACAACAAAGAGCAATCAAAGAGAAATTAAGCAATTAACAATCAAATAAGATAATATAAGATGGGGGTTGATTCTAGGACCCTTGCTCAACTTAAAACGATGGGGAATTAAGCTATTGACTCATCCAACCATTTTAATCCAATTCTAGTGAAGGAATCACTCATGTATGCACACTCTCTCTCGACAAGAATATGCAAGTTGATCAACTACTCGTCTATCTCGATCAAGACTCAAGACAAGGAATTAACTCCCAAAAGCATCCGAGATTTATAACCTTCTATGAATAGATTAACTTCTGCTAGGACCCTTAATCATTCATATCATGCAAACTTGAATTCAATGATTATAAAAACCAATTAGGCATTTTTACAAATACTTGACATGCTGAAATAGAGGCCACCTATTCTAACATGAGAAACAAGCACCAAGAAACATGAACTACAAATTGGAAGGTAAAATAACATCAATAAGGAAATTCCACCCTCAATTGAGCCTCACAACTTTCTAGAATCAACTAAGAAGATTAGCTAGACATAATTAGAGAAATGACAAGAGAGAGAAGAAATAAAGCCATAAATAAAGATACTACTAAACCCAAATGGAGAAATCTTCAATTGATTCTTCAAAAGCATCCAACACAAGTTTTGAAATTGAATTAAAAGCACAAACCTTAGAAGAAGAAGAGGAAAGGTGGAATTCAAAATTGAAATGAGGAATAAAAGTTGTCTTACAAATGGGGGAAGACCCCCTTTAAATAGGGAAAAAAACTAGAGTAGAAGACAAGTCATAAGTGAGGGGTATGATGGTAATTTTGACACAAAATTCGCATAGGGCGCGCAGCCAAATTACGTCGAAATGCGGCCGCTTGGATTGGAGCACAAGTTTGTGCTCCGTTTTTAGCGGGCACTTTTTCCGGAGCACGAAGTGTCTCGTTTTGAGGTGCCTCTACAGTTATATGCTCTGATTCAAGCGGGAGCTTGAGATGGAGCACAAGTACGTGCTCTGTTTTAAGCGGCCACTTTTGTCGGAGCATGAAGTTTGGTTAGAACGTTGTTGCACTTGGTTTTTTCACACGAGTTGAGTCTTCTTTACTTTACCATATTAAGCACCGACTTCACTCATGAGCTCCAAACTACATCTCTTGAGCTTTTCCTTCTTCAAACCTCGGCAAAAGTTCCTATAAATACACAAAAACGGACCCCGAGTATCAAATTCTTCAAGAAAGCAATATTTAACAATAAAGTTCATCATACACACGAATTTGTATTCTAAATCATTCAATTAAACCTTTAAAATCATGCAAAACTCAAGATTATCAATTCCCCCAAACTTAAACACTTGTTCGTCCCCAAACAAGAACAAAAGGAAAGACTCAACGACAAGCATGCTTAAAACGAGAAGTTGACGAATAATGGCTTCAGAAATTTTCCAAAATAAAACTACAAGTGGAAAATCACAATTCATGCTTCAAAATTCTCAATACTCTCAAACATTCAACCTTTCCAAGTCATCATCCTCACCAAAAGGGAATATATCAACAATAAACGCTCTCACTCTCAAGAATGCGAAACGGGAAGTGTATACACTCAATTCAAATCAAAACATGCATTCTACCATAAGCTTACAACTCGTCTTACCTCTCCATTGCTTAAATGAGTGCTTCAAATAAAGATCAACAAGGACTTAATCGGGTTGTAATGAAGGCACTTTGGTTAGGTATGATGTTTTTGGCTAAGTGACTTAACAATTTTCCCAAACGAATCACACTTCACCCAAAACTCTCATATTTCATTCAAAATCCAAAATTTTCACCAAAGCTTTCAATCTATAAAGCTCATTCCAAACCCAATTTGTCAAACTTCCGAATTCATGCTTCACTACTTGCTTATACTCTTTTATCACTTTTTTCTATATATTTTTTTTCCTTTTTCTTTGCTTGTCACTTGAAAGAAATACTTCTCAAAGTTTTTTTTAAGAGCTTATGCTAAGTAGGAGCATTCTATACCAACAAACCAAGTTCAACACATTTTTCTCTCTTCACTTCCAAACAACTTCACCAAATTTTCTCAATAAAATAACCCCAACCAAGGCAAATTCAAAGAAAAGGCAAAAGGCTCAAAGAGGCGTACAAAGATTTTTATGTGCATTTGGACAAGTGTTTGGACAATTTAAGCTCAAGGAACAATGGCCTTAGATCATTTCTAAATTCAAAGCACAAAATCCAATCTCAAGGAAGAAACCATCGCAAGTTCTAGAGAAAAATCATGCATGATTGAATAAAAAAACTCACTCAAGAATGAAAACTAACCATAACAAGGTTAAAAGACTCAATTCCTCACAATGGCTAATTTTGATTCAAACTAAAAAAGGCCAAATGTAAGAGAAAATCAATCAAAGATCATAATCCATGCAATATCCACAAGCAATCATTTTCTCATATCAAAACATTTTCATCATTAGCCTCATCAACAATCTCAAACTAAGCATGCTTATACACAAAGACTCGAAAAAAACTACAAACAAATTCAAACAAAAGCAAACAAAAGCAACAAAAGCTATAAAAGTGAGACACATATCTTATCTCACCCCCTCCCCCAAACTTATTTAAGAGCATAGAGCTCGAAAATAAGTTTGGAGGAAAAAAGAAACAAGATATGTGTATCACGACACACAAACTAAAAGCAGATAAATCATTGGGTTGCCTCCCAACAAGTGCTTCGTTTAACGTCTAGAGCTCGACGATACCTCATGTCTTCAAAAGGATTGGGACGGTCTGGAGGTGGATTCCATTCCCATTTGCAAGTAGAATTTGCCAAAGTTGGGGCATTTTTCGTCTTGTCCACTCCATTGGCTTCTCTTTTCTCCAATTTATTGATATCCAAGCAAGTAATCAACTCGAGAGGAGGGCCCTTCATAGAAATATGCTCCAAAGGATCTTCATATAGCAAGGGAAAACTTTCTCCACAAGCTTCAAAACAATCAACAAAGTTGCATTGTTCACAATTTCGCTCTTCCGACTTCTTCATTGAGTTGTAGATAGAAAGTGTCATCTTCTCATCATTGACTCTAAATGTCAACTCTCCATCTTCAACATCAATTAAAGCACGACCGGTGGCCAAGAACGGACGACCAAGAATTAGTGGGATATTCTTGTCCTCGGGCATGTCAAGCACAACAAAATTGGCCGGAAATACAAACTTTCCAATCTTCACAAGGAGATCTTCAACCACTCCCTTGGGATGCTTCACGGATCGATCCGCCAATTGTAACACAATGGAGGTTGGCTTGATAGTTCCTATGCCCAAACGATTGAAAATTGAGAGAGGAATCAAATTAACGCTTGCCCCCAAATCACACAATGCTTTATCGAATGTATGCCCTCCAATTTCACATGGAATTGTGAAGCTCCCCGGATCATTTAACTTCAAAGGAAGCTTTCTTTGCAAAACGGCACTACACTCCTTCGACAAGTTGATTGTCTCATGTTTCTTAAGGTTCTTCTTTCAGAACACAACATCCTTCAAGAATTTGGCATATCCGAGTATATCTCTCAAGGCATCAAGTAAAGAGATCCTTCATGAACTTGGCAAGTTTTTCATCTATCTTCACTTTTGCCAATCTTCGAGGCCTCTTAATTGGTTCTTGATGTTCCTTTACTTGAGTAGGGCGATCCTCCACATCAAACTCTTCATCCCAATCCTCCACATTCTTTTTCAAATTACTTATACAAGGAGCTACACTCATCGCATGAATTGCATTGCATTGATTTCTCGGGTTGACCTTCGTGTTGCTTGGAAATTGACCCGACTTGTGTTGAGAGGCGGCTTGATTAGCCATTTGACTCACTTGACCATCCAACATCTTCATTTGCTTTGTCAAGGCCAAGACGGTGCTCTCCAAAGTAGTGATCCTTTGACCCATTTGCCCCATAATAACATTTTGATTGTGAAGGAGTTGTTGCATCATTTCTTCCATACTTGGCTTCTTCAACTCGTTAATCATCCTTTGTGACACCGAGAATCCGGGTTGCGGATGGATAACATTATTCGAGTTAGAGTACGACAAATTTGGATTCCTATAATTAAGATTATAGGCTTGATTCCCCGGAAGATAACTCGAACGGTTGTAGTTGTTATACCCCCGTTGATTCACATAATTATCATCCTCAAATTGTGAATACTCTTCACCTCCTTGTTGCATTGGTTGAGACACCATCTTCATATCCAACTTCCCCTTCCTTTCGGCCTCATAGTCTTTTTCCTGAGCAAGGTGAATTGCTCAAGAAGATCACCATACTTCTCATCGGAAATGGAAGCAACTCTCTTTGAAGAACTCCTCTCTTGTGGCCAATGAAAACTATTGGCCGACATTTCCTCCAAAATCCGAACCACCTCTTCATAAGCTCGGTTAATCAAGCCACCACCGGCGGTGGCATTCACGACCTCCCGTGTATGACTAGTAAGCCCTCGATAAAAGTTCAAGATTTGTTGCTCCTTTGAAAATCCGTGTTAAGGGCATCTCCTCAATATCTCTTTGTATCTCTCCCATGCTTCATAGATTGATTCATCTCCCGATTGAGAGAAATGGGAGATGTCCGAAATAAGCTTTTGAGCACGTGAAGGCGGGAAATACTTGGCTAGGAAATGTCGACACAATTGCTCCCAAGTGGTTATTTCCGAACGGTCGAGGGTCTTGTACCAAGCTTTCGCCCTGTCTTGTAGAGAAAATCTAAAGAGTCTCAATCGAATGACGTCATTTGAGACCCCTTAGATCTTGATAGTTTCACACACGTCCAACAAGGCACTCAAATGGGCATTTACATCTTCATTGAACCCTCCTCCAAATGACTCCGCTTGAACCATATTAATTAATCTCGGCTTTAGCTCAAAGTTGTTGGCGTTGCACCGATTGCCCCAACCTTCATCTTGGAACATATTCACTTAAGGCTCAAACATTTGGTTGATTGGAGGCGGTGGTGCTCTATTTCTTTGAGCTTGTTGCTCATTCTGACGACGGAGTTCTTGCATTTGGAGCTCCAAGTCGGCCATATTATTAGGCCTTTGGTGCTCTATTGCCTTCCTTCTTTGTTCTCGGCTAGTCCGCTTGTGAGTGATTTCAATTTCCAAGTCCAAAGGAATAATTTCGCCTCCCTTTTTCCTTGTGATCATGCACCAATTCACCTACACAAACCAACCAAGAACTCACTTGATTCAACACACAAATTAAAATAAGAAATTCTTGAACAAGTACTCTTGGTGCAAAGAACATTAACACTCTAAATTCTAAATAGTCCTCGGCAACGGTGCCAAAAAGTTGATCACTAAATTAATTAGCAACTATTCCGCAACTTTAACGGGTAATTGTAATAGTAGTAATCGAGTATCGATCCTCGAGGACTATTGGGCGAAATTAAAGTGAAAATGAGGTTTATGCACTTTCATACTATTCAAGCTCTAAGATTGTCATGATTTATGAGATTTGCAAACTAAAAGAAATAAGAAATTGACAACAAAGAGCAATCAAAGAGAAATAAGACAATATAAGATGGGGGTTGATTCTAGGACCCTTGCTCAACTTAAAACAATGGGAAATTAAGCTATTGACTCATCCAACTATTTTAATCCAATTCTAGTGAAGGAATCACTCACGTATGCACACACTCTCTCTCAACAAGAATATGCAAGTTGATCAACTACTCGTCTATCTCGATCAAGACTCAAGACGAGAAATTAACTCCCAAAAGCACCCGAGATTTATAACCTTCTATGAATAGATTAACTTCCGATAGGACCCTTAATCATTCATATCATGCAAACTTGAATTCAATGATCATAAAAACCGATTATGCATTTTTACAAACATTTGCATGCTAAAATAGAGGCCACCTATTCTAACATGAGAAACAAGCACCAAGAAGCATGAACTACAAATTGGAAGGTAAAATAACATCAATAAGGAAATTCCACCATCAATGGAGCCTCACAACTTCCTACAATCAACTAAGAAGATTAGCTAGACATAATTAGAGAAATGACAAGAGAGAGAAGAAATAAAGCCATAAATAAAGATACTACTAAACCCAAATGGAGAAATCTTCAATTGATTCTTCAAAAGCATCCAACACAAGTCTTGAAATTGAATTAAAAGCACAAACGCTAGAAGAATAAAGGTGGAATTTGAAATTGAAATGAGGAATAAAGGTTGTCTTACAAATGGGGGAAGACCCCCTTTAAATAGGGAAAAAAACTAGAGTAGAAGACAAGTCATAAGTGAGGGGTATGATGGTAATTTTGACACAAAATTTGCATGGGGCGCGCAGCCAAATTACGTCGAAATGCGGCCGCTTGGATTGAGCACAAGTTTGTGCTCCGTTTTAAGCGGGCGATTTTTCCGGAGCACGAAGTGTCTCGTTTTGAGGTGCCTCTGCAGTTATATGCTCTGATTCAAGCGGGAGCTTGAGATGGAGCACAAGTACGTGCTCTGTTTTAAGAGGTCACTTTTGTCAAAGCACGAAGTTTTGTTAGAACGTTGTTGCACTTGGTGTCTTCACACGAGTTGATTCGCCTTTACTTTGCCATATTAAGCACCGACTTCACTCACGAGCTCCAAACTACATCTCTTGAGCTTTTCCTTCTTCAAACCTCGGCAAAAGTTCCTATAAATACACAAAAACGAACCCTGAGTATCAGATTCTTCAAGAAAGCAATACTTAACAATAAAGTTCATCATACACATTAATTTGTATTTTAAATCATTCAATTAAACCTTTAAATCATGCAAAACTCAAGATTATCAGAAAACGATTATAGACAAGAAATAAGATGGAAAATAAAAGAACAATCAACAACACAAGAATTTAACGTAGAAACTCCAAAATCGGAGAAACACACCAAGCAATATAAACTTGACAGCCCACACAATTACGAGATAAGGAATTTACCTAGAGTCAAACACAAGACTAAAGTGTAAAACCTAGTGCAATTACATTAAAGATACCTAGCTTCTTATATAGTACTAAGAAGCTCCTACATATGATCATAAAACTGATGTGGGACAAATAAACCCTTTTATTTTAATACAAGCCCAACAAATTTGATAATTTTTATCTTATAGTTTTCTAGCTAGTACAATTCAGACCCGATATTGCACTGTCAATCGTCAGCACATATATTTTGGAAGAGGGCGCGCGATGTGATTTGTCATGAAACGGCGCTGCTAGCGGCTGATTGTTAGTTGAGTTACGGCGAGTACTCGTCGTAAATTAAAGAATGATTGAACATGAAAGAAATGAATTTTGAGGAATTTGATTTGGATTTTTCTAATTGGGGGAAATTTGAGAGCAAAGATGAAAATTTGCATTATGGATTGTATAATGATTAATAATCACACCAAATAAAAGGAAGAATAGTTTTATCACACATTTAATAGATATGCCCAAGGGCTGAGTTGTTCATTACGGTGAATCATACAAACCAAACATATGATTATGCATTATTATTTATCAATCACTCAATTTCACTCAAATCAAATGTGTCCCAAAGGGAGTGTATGATTTATCCATCTTTCTCATACCACCCGAAAATATCTAACTATTAAAGTATAATCTATATATACCAATATAAAACGAACCTTATTTTACAAAATTGGTTGTGCTTATTATATCCTTATAGTATTTCATTTAACGACAATAATATTATACGTAAAAAATAGATGTACCTTATATACATATCAATTTAGTTTCCTAATTTAATACCACTACATTATAGTTTCCAATTTAGGTGAAAGTATATATTAGTTCTCTAATACCACACCGTTATAAAATGAAAAAAAAAATTGCTATATTTTACCTATCCATTGTAAATTTTAATAATATTTCGCCTCATTTTCGGTTCTACGTTCAGAAACTTCTAAAACTAAAGAGTACATTGCCATAAATCAGAAAGTGTCTTATAAAAATCATAAACTAATAAATCCCTATATGTATGAATAATCAAGCTATAATAGAAATATTCTACAAAATTATGAAGTTTTTATTTTCAATTTTCAAATTACATTAGTTCAAATTATAGAGATTCTCAAAACCTTTATGGTAGATGAAGGATTATGACTTGTATAAGATGAACTTATATATTCAACTTGGAGAAACTATAATTACAAATTGGCAAACTATAATTACAAATTGGCAAAATAATTTATTAATTGTAAAGTAGGTGTTTAGTCAATTACAACTAATCAGATATCAAGTAGTGCCTTACTCAAGCTTGATCGTTTGACTAAATGAGCTACTCATTCAAATATTGAACGAACTTTTATGGAGTTGAGTGTCGAATCGAATCTAACAAGCTTTTTGAATTTCAATCTACATTTTGAATATTAGTTATTTCTAAAAAAAATGTAAGCTAATGTGTGTATATATATATATATATATATATATACACTATTTTCGTGTAAAGATATTAAGTTAGTTAGATACTTAATCCAAATATTACTACTAATTATACTACAAAATATAAGACATTAATAATTTTATAATTTTAAGATAAATTACTTAATGAGATTGCTCATGAGTTAATTAGACAAACCGTCATGCAAATTTCTCTACATTCAGAAAGTTCTAAATTATGAGAACTGTTCGTTTATTTCTTTACACGCCGCAAGTGCATAAGTGTAATTGTATATACGGAGGCACTGTCGTGTTCTAAAGGGATTGTGATTATTCTAGCAAGTACCACTTTTAACTATTATGCTACTATTTAGACTCTTAAACTTTAGATTAATTAGACTTATAATACAAATAATTAAATAAAAAATAACAAAGGAAAAGAAAGGAAAAGAGATTTGGATTAGAGTAAGAGAGAGATTATCCTAAGACATCGATCTCAATGAATACTCGAAATCAAATTCAATTTAATCAATCAATTGGTTTGTCAGACTCGACTCTTACCAAGACAAACTATAGTCTTAAATCTACTCTCGTAGCGAATAAATTGTGGATCACTAGCTAAGATTTTCATCTCCGATAAACATCATAAGCGAGCAACTCCAAAAAGATCCTAAAATAAAAGCCATCACCCAGATCTCAAGACCTCTCGGCTAATATTGAAAAGTGTGTCCTATATTCCAGTTCACATGTTAATTCTCATCTCTCGTGTCTCAAATTAACACAACTAATATGCACAATTGGTGGCCAAACAATCAAGCATGAAAAAACACAAGAATATATATAACAAGAGAAGGTCCCAATCAATTATTAAATCAAGATTCAAAACCAAGTACATTTATCTACTCTCTAACCCTACGATACAAGAAAATCACACTATGGTTGAATCACAAGAGGGCTAACTTTGGTCGCATGCATGGGCACTGCGCGCAATGTTTGTATTTCGGCTCGTTTTTTCCTCGTTTCAACTTTGACTTTGGATTTGTTTTCGCCTATGAAATCCTATCGAACTCCAATCCTATCATGTTCAATATTCATAAGATTAACTCCATTATTCTACAAAATTAAACAAAGTATGAACATATATCACATTTCACAAAATAACAACATATAAGCGCAATACTTGTTTCATACATGATTTCCCAATACAAATTGACATCAAACAAACTTATAAAGATGGAAAAATCCCTATTTGTCATGAACATGCTTTAATCAAATCGAGAGTCGAATAACTCATCAATGGCTTGACTCATTTTACAACCCTAAATTTTTAATATCCTTTTTTTCTTATTAATGATGGGAATTTCCCATCATTAATTAACAAATATTTTAAAAATCATAATTACACCCTCCGATGTAATGCCCTGATCTTTTGTGAGGTTTTATATTCATTTTAAAAGAGTTGATATGCCTTGAGATATCTATTAATGTGCTTTTATGTGATAAAAATTTCCAAAAAAATAAAATTTCTCGTGAAATTATCAAAATGCCCTTGAGTGCTCTTATGTGATTTTTCTCGTTTCAGTTATTCGAATGGAAGATGTGATGAGTTATTTGAGCGTGATTATATGAGTTTGAGTTTGAGTTAGAATTTCGAAAAATTCTGAGAAGTTTTTTTTCGATGAATAGTAACTTTTCCCAAGTCTTCACTACTTATTGAATTTTTTCAAATTTCGTCTAGTTAGTGTCTTTTGGGTGTAAAAGTTCTTTTAAAACTTTTGAGATATGTTTAAGATTCATTTGAGACTGTTTGAGAAGAGTTTGAGTTTTATTTTCGAAAACCCTAATATGAATAGTAATTTTCAGAATTTTCTTCGTCGTTCGAAATTTTATTTTAAAAATTGGATTTCTAGTATCCTTGATTTATATGGTGAGATTTGAGATAAATTAGAGAGATTTTGGAAGTCAAGAAAGAGTCGTGGTGAGTTTTAAATCGTTTATGAGTTAATAAAAAAAGGTGGGGATATTTTTCACCGGAAAAATCTTTCTTTCCGGCGATTTTTATCTGGTCGGAATATTTGGTAGCCAAGATATTTCCTTATATAACTTCTCCCCCACTCTCATCATCTCTCACTCTCCCTCACTCTTTTCTTTCCACAGATGCTCTCCCTCACGTCTCTCACTCTCTCTCTCTCTCTTCTCTCTCTCTTTATCGAAACACTCACACATACACACAACTCCATTGTCCTCCATTGAAGATGATGGTCCCGGTAACGAGTATCTGGTGTATTGGGGGAGGGGGAATATACCAGTAGCAATTTTCGTTTGCTTTTAAAATGTTTTTACTGAGTTAAACTGCTCAGGTCAGTTTGCTCGATAACTAGAAAAGTTAGTTGGAGCTGCTCTACAACTGAGTTGCTCAGTTGGAGCTGTTCGCACAGTTAGGTGCACAACTGTTGTCTCAACTGAGTGCGCAGCTGAGGGTTCAGCTGAGATGCCTAACTGAGGTTTCAAAATGTTTTGTGTTGCGGAAGTTGGTGGAGTTTAGACTCGTTACAAAAACTGAAACCTTTGTGAAAACAAGGAATGTCAAGTTCCCAAAGTTAGTGCAGTTGATAAATATGTAGTTTGTATGCAAGTCAGTTGGTTAAGAAACTGAATGTAAAATACTTAATGTAAATACTGAAAGTAAAAATCACATTATTTTAACGTGGTTCAGAGATTGACCTCCTACGTCCACGACTTCCTTTTTGGAAAAGTAATCCACTAGATAAGCTTAAGGGTACTTACCAAACACCCCACTTGTTTTCCGCGTACCAAGAAAACCTAACTAGTTTGATTACGGATTCGAACAAGACCTTACAACACTTTTTCAGGCAAGTGCACAACCTGGGTTCTTATATTCCGGGTTCTAAGGGACCTAGTCTTGGATTCTGGGTTCTAAGGGACCTGGTCTTTGATTACGGGTTCAAATAGACCTAGTGACTTTGATTCCAGATTCAAAGTCAGACCAAAGGGTTGGGGTTGGAGGTTTTTCCAACTAAGAAGCCTTCAACACTGAGGGAATGGGGGCTTCGTTCTAAGGCTTCAGACTCGATCTTTCAGGAGAGAGTCCGGTCAGTCACAATTTAAGCAAGAACCTATTATTCTAGACTCATTCAAGAAGGGTCTTTCTGATGGGCTAGAAGGAAGAACAGGAGGAGGTTTAAACACTCGACTTCTACTGGTCCTCAACTGTAGTCTTCTTGCTGGAGAGAGAGGTGGTCCACTGCTGCTACTTCACTCTTGATTTTGTCTCTCTTGGCACTTCTACGTGCTTGTGTCTGCCCACGAGCTTTGATGTGGAGACCTCTATTTATAAAGGGAGATCCAACTAGCCATTGGAAAGAGTCGTTTGACCTCTGTCAAAAGCATGACACTCCACCTGCTTTTCTGTAAACTTTTCAAAAATTATAACTGCAACCTTAGCTTTTTTGCACGTCGCTATTGGCGGCCCATTTATGGTAAGTTCTCCAGCTGACTTATGCTTCTGAGTAGATTTGAATCTGGACTGCAACTATTCTGCCTTCTACGTCTTCAAAGTCTTCTCTTCTCCACTTTGCGACGTCTGACTCCAACACAACTTCTCTTCGCGTTTCAGCTGCATGGGTTAGTTGAGGAGTGAACTGAGCTGCTGTCCAACTGAGTTTGTACTTCAGCTGAGGTTGAGGTCTCAACGGAGTTTGAGGGTCGGCTGAGTCTGGGTCTCAGCCGTCTCTTCTTCAGCGTTGAAAACCAACAAAGAATCCTTCTTCTCCTTCAAGAAGGTCTTTGTTTTCAACTCCTTCCTGCCATGGCTGGAGGCTAAGCCTACTACAACAAAGCAGGATCTTCATTCCTACTTCAGTTCACCTGAGGTAGCATCAACAAAGATGTGTTGACCCAAGCAAAACTTTTAAGGTGACTGTCTGCACTCCTTCCCCCTTTTTGTCATCAACAAAAAAGAAAGTCAAGTGTAGGGTGAGCAGGAGGGCACTTTCGGCAGCGACTCAAGAGGAGACAAAGAGCGCATTTATTTTCCTTCCACTTTCAGGGCAAGGAAGACCAATTACAGGGCTATACAAACATCAACAACTCATGGTGCTTCTCCTCGCACAGTTGCTGCAATGGTTAAGGAAGGTAGATCAACTCAGATGAGCTTAAGAACAGGGAACCCATCTCAGGATAAAGTGCCTAGAACCGTCCGGGACTGGTGATGGACAGGTAATGAATGACCTGTTCAGGTGACGTGGGATTGCAGATCTTCAACCCCACATGCAATTGAAAGAACATCTCAGGGAGCTGCATAAGCTGGTTGACATCACGAAGCACCCACATCATCAGTCGAACTTTGAGGCGTCTGCGTCTCATGTAGCCACGAACATGGTGTTCTTGCTGAATCGATTGTTTCATAGATTTAGGGTTTGCAGAAGGAAAGAACCGCTTTGCAAAGTGGAAAGGCATGTTCTCGATATGGTAGGATTTTCTAAAGAGAAAGATAAACCCTAGCAAGACAGAAAACCACAAAGCAAAATTTTCATGAGAAAATGCAGAAAATCTTGGAGCTGTTAAGATACGAAATCTGGTTGATGTATAAAATGAATTGCAAGTCCCCCTATTTGTAGGAGGAATGAGATCCTAATTAACAGATCAGATCAACTCGTGCAGTTTTTCGGGATAAATAGCAGGTTTTAATGCGCCGTTTCAGAAAAATCTACTCCCAAGAATGACGGTTATGGAACACATTAAGGGGCGGTGAGGAGCACTCACGCACATGAGGAGAGTATGTAATGTTATGTCAGCCCAATCGCGATCTAAAAGCATGGCCAATGGGATTAGACTAGCTTTATAATGAATGTGACCGCTTGGCTAATTCAATGTGAATAACTTGTAAACAGATGTTTAAATTGATTTCAAAACACCCGCCTTAGTAAAAGGGAACACATTAACATAGTAACGCTCAGTCGGCATGTAACTCGACTGTCTCATTTACTCAGCTTACACTCGACTAACTCAAGTCGTCAGTTCAGTCAAGGTTTGACTCCATTGATCAACTAGACTGAATAGGGAGGCGTACTCGCTCAGTTCCCCCTCAAGTTGAGATTCCCCCTCAACTTGTGATCTCCATCTTCATGGCTTCTTCTTCGGTTGGGTTGAGCAACCCAAGGAGTTGGCACAACATCTTGAATCGAGCTTCCACCAAAAGCTTTGTGAAAATATCAACTCTCTGAATGTCAGTGTGAATTTTCTCAACAATGACGTCATTCCTTTTGACATGATCACAGATGAAGTGATGTGGAATGTCAATGTGCTTAGTCCTTGAGTGGTGAACTGGATTCACCGTGATGGCTATAGCACTTGAGTTGTCACAGAAGATGGGTACTTGGCCTGTCTCCATTTGATAATCTCTCAGCTATTGCTTCAACTAGAGAACTTGCATGTAGCAGCTTCCGGCTTCCATGTACTCTGATTCATTTGTGGAGGTGGCGACACACACTTGCTTCTTCGAAAACAAGGAAACTAATTTGCTTCCCATGAACTGACAATATCCTGAGGTTAATTTTCTATTAACCTTGTCTTCAGCTAGGTCTGCATCTCGGTAGCCGGTCAGTTCAATGTTATTATCACTTGGATACCACATTCCCATATGAACTGTTCCATTGAGGTACTTGATGATATTCTTGGTTGCATCCAAGTGAGCTTCCCTAGGCTCAACTTGAAATCTTGTACAGACTCCAACTGTGTAGGAGATGTATGGTTGATTAGAAGTTAGATACAGCAGCGAGCGGATAATCCCTCTGTACATTTTTGCATCGACGAGCTTCCCTTCCTGGCCGGGGTCGATCTTCCAGTTGGTGTTCATTGAGATCTTTGTTGTTGGGCTTGAGTTCAGTCCAAACTTGGAGAGTAGCTCCTTTGTGTACTTGGACTGATTGATAAAAATTCTTTCTGGCGACTGCTTCACATGCAGCCCAAGGAAATAATTCATCTCTCCCATCATGGGCATCTCGAACTTTTCCTTCATAAGTTGGGAGAATTTCTTGCACCACCAGGATATCTTCTCCAACTTTGATGGTGAATAGCATTTTGTCGACTGAGCCTCGGATGAATCTTGACTCTATTAGAAAGCCGCACAGAGTTTTGTATCATGCGTGCGGAGCTTGTTTCAGTCCAATTATGGCTTTCTTCAGTTTGTAGACTTTGCCATCACCTGTTTCGAAACCGGGATGTTGTGCTACATAAACATCTTCTTTAATGTTATTGAGAAACGCACACTTCACATTCATTTGATATACCTTGAACTTGTGGAAGACAGTGTAGGTTAGGAAAATCCAAATTGCTTCTAGACGAGCAACTAGGGCGAAGGAGCCTTCAAAATCTATTCCTTCTTGCTGGCAATAACCTTGAGCTACCAGTCTAGCCTTGTTTCTCACTACACATCCAATGGCTTCTCGCTTATTCTTGAATATCCATTTCATGCCAATCACCTTGACTCCTTCAGGTCTATCAACAAGTTTCCAGACACTGTTTCTGGGGATTTCATTTAACTCCTCTTGCATGGCATGACTCCAGTGGATGCAATCTGGGGAATCATTCTTGGGTTCTGGCACGTCTGCTACAAAGCATGCAATCATGCTTACATCTCATGCTTGCTCCAGCATACTGTGCTTCCAAAGTTGGTTCATCATCAGCTGAGGTTCCTGACTGAGTTAAAGTTGGCTGAGTCAGAACATAAGTTGTGGGATCTATAACTTGAGTTGATCTTCTGATTCGAACACCAGCTTCTACGTTTCCTATTATGGAATCTTTGACATGGTCTTCATACCATCGTTTGTGCTTCTGTGCTCGCTTAGCAGATTCGAGCATTGTGATGGAATAATCCGGTCTTGGAGATGTTGGAGGTGATGAACTTGGTGTTCTGACTTCTGGTGCAGTTCGATCCTCAATTGGAGATGAAAGATGAACTGGAGAGCTGGCTTGTCTCTGACTGGAAGATTGGTCAGTTGCTGATGCTGGCTGAGCGTCAGCTGGAGGTGGCACTTGGTCTGTTGACTCTGAAGTTCCCCCGTGATCTGTGATGGGATCTTCATTCTCCTCATCAGAAGAATATACTTCTTCTTCCTCAGTTGACCATATAAGCGGCTCTGCAAGATTCTTCAGTCTTTGGGCTTGAGATCTGGTCTTAGCTGGCTGTGCTAATGCACTTCCTTCAATTAGCGTGTTCCCTGCACTCAAAAGTAGATTTATCAAACATAACATGAGGTGTTACCTCCACAATTTTGGTGCTGGTGTTGAAAACTTTATAAGTTTTAATCTTTGCAACATATCGTAAAATATGCCTTTGACAACTTTTGGCTCGAAAGTTTTCAACGAGCTTTCCCATTATTATGGATATAATACTTAGAACCGAATATACGAAAGTAAGAGATATTAGGCTTCCTGTTTCTCCATTGTTCGTATGGAGTTTTTTCTTGTCTATTTGTGAGGAGGGAGCTGGTTCTGAGTGTAGCACGATGTGTTGACCGCTTCAGCCCAGAAACATTTTGGCAGGGTTGAGCTGGTAAGCATGCAGGTAGCTACATCTTTCAGCGTTCAATTTATCCTCTCAGCTACTCCGTTCTGCTATGGAGTTTTTGCAGTTGAGGTTTAATGAGTGATGCCTTTATTTTCGCAATACTTAATGATGGTCTCATTGAGGAACTTAGATTTGCCATCAGATCTGATGGAGACAATGGATTTCCCTTGTTGATTCGCAAGTCTATCCATCAACTTAGGCAATTCTTCTCTCGTCTTATTCTTGTACGCCATGAAGATCACCCAGGTGTATCTCAAATAGTCATCAGTGACTACAAGGGTCTACTTATTTCCTCTCACACTTTCTGGGGTGATCGAACTAAAAAGATCCATGTAGATCAATTGCAGAACATGATCCGTGGGAGGTGTCATCTTAAGACAGAATGATGCTCTAGCCAACTTTCCAAGCTGACATGCACTGCAGTGATGCGTCTGACTGTGCTTCTAATTCAATATTCCAACTGAGTGTTGTTGGCGAGCTAACATGTTCATGGTTTTGAAATTGAGGTGATTGAGTCTCTTGCTTGTCTATGAGCTGCTCTTAGACACGAGGCACATTTCTGGTGAGCTACTCGACCATTCTATGTAGTAGACTCCACCTGATGAAAATCGTCTACCATATAAAAGAATCTGCTTAGTCTTGACGTCTTTCACCCTGCATCCATGTGCATCAAACTTCACAGAAAAATCATTATCGCACAGTTGGCATATGGAGAGCAAGTTATGCTTCAATCCATCGACCAAGAAAAAAATTTTGATAGTCACTAGATAAGTTTCGAATGTACCGGATTCTTTGGTTTTTTCTTGAGAGTCACCACCAAAGGTTACTATACCTCCCTCTCGAAACTTGATGTCTATGAGAAGATTCCTCTGGTGTCATGTGCCTGGAGCATCCGCTATCCAGCAACCAGACTGATTTTGCAACTCTTTATTTCCTCAGTTCATCCTGGTCCTTCTCAGTTGACTCTTCCAGTAATGCCATGAAGTACTGGTCTTTTCCTACTGAGCTTGATGGCGAGTCAGTTTCTTCTTCTTCTGACTCCGTGAATACATCGGTGTCGTCGATGTCTTTCTTAACGATCATGGCCTTGGTCTTTTCCTTGGCCTTTCCTCGGAGGGTTTCCTTCTTCTTCATGGAGAGGTCAAGATAGTTGCCTTTAAAGTGTCATGGCTTTCCGCATTCAAAGCATCTTTCGCTTTGATTCCTTGAGGAGGATTCAGTTGAGCTCTGTCTGCTCCTGTTGATCCTCCTATACTTCTCGATGCTGGAGTTCATCTCATCGAGTTGTTTGGTTATCTCGTCGACCTTCTTCTGAAGTTCGGACCTGCTCGATCGATCTCTAGCTGAGGAGTTAGCGGACCATGAGGGTCTGGCGAACTTGGTTATGCCCAATTCAGCTTGAAGCGCCACTAGCTTGGCAGTTGAGCTCTGCTCGATCTGTTCTGGTTTCTGAAACTTGCTTTGCATCGGTCGGAGTATATCATACTCATTAGCCTTGAGCATGGAGAACAACTTCTCAGTTGTCATCAAACTGAGATCACTACGATTTTTATGGACGACTCTATAGACCGTCTAGTCTTTACCTAGTGTGGAGATAACTTTGAAGTTCATATCACGCTGAGAGTATTTGCCTTTTCTAATACTCTCAATGTCCATAAGGACCTTTGTAAGTCTGAGCTCCATCTTGACGATGGACTCCCTGGTTAGCTGAGAGAAGTTCCCGTAATTCTGACAAGCTAAGGTGAACTTGTTCTCCTTAATCTCGTTAGAGCCTTCACAGATTGCAGCTAACGCTTCCCACATATCTTTTGCTATGGAGCAATTGATAATCTTCGGCAGGTAGGCTTTGTCGACTATGGAAGAGATAACACTTTTTGCTATATCATCTAGCCGCGTGATGTCTCTTTCTTCATTGGTGTACTGCTCTTGCTTTTTTGGTTCGACCTTCATCGTGTGATGCCTGCTAGCAGTCAGTGCCATCTTCAGGCTAAACTTCCACGTGGGATAATCATCCACGAAGAACTCTGATAAGCTTTCTAGCAATGTCGTGTTCATGTTTCCTGCACACCACAAGAGACAAACAAGATAATATGCAGCAGAATGCACTAAAGGATTTCAGAAAAGATCTGATCAGTTGACCACTAAAAAATCTACTCGACTCACACCTTATGAATCAGAAACAACAGTCTTTTGAACCACTGCTCTGATACCACTTGATGGTCCCAGTAATGAGTATCTGGTGTGGAGGGTGAATACACCAGTAGCAATTTTCGTTTGCTTTTAAAATCTTTTCACTGAGTTAAATTGCTCAGGTCAGTTTGCTTGACAACTAGAATAGTCAGTTGGAGCTGCTCTATAACTGAGTTGCTCAGTTAGAGCTGTTCACACAGTTAGGTGCACAATTGTTGTCTCAGCTGAGTGCGCAGTTGAGGGTTCAGCTAAGATGCCTAAATGAGGTTTCAAAGTGTTTTGCGTTGCGGAAGTTGGTGGGGTTTAGACTCGTTATAAAAACTGAAACCTTTGTGAAAATAGGGAAGGTCAAGTTCCTGAAGTTAGTGCAGTTGATAAATATGCAGTTTCTATGCAAGTTAGTTGGTTAGGAAACTGAATGTAAAATACTGAATGTAAATACCGAAAGTAAAGGATACAATATTTTAACGTGGTTCAGAGATTGACCTCATACGTCCACGATTTCCTTTCCATGAAAGAAATCCACTAGATAAGCTTAAGCGTGCTTACCAAACGCCCCACTAGGTTTCCAGGTACTAAGAAAACCAAACCAGTTCGATTACGGGTTCGAACAAGACCTTACTACACCTGTCTGGGCAAGTGCATAGCCTGGGCTCTTAGATTCTGGGTTCTAAGGGATCTAGTCTTAGATTCCGGGTTCCAAGGGACCTAGTCTTTGATTACGGGTTCAAAGGGACCTAGTGACTTTGATTCCGGGTTCAAAGTCGGACCTAAGGGTTGGGGGTTGGGGATTTTTCTAACTAAGAAGCCTATAACACTGAGAAAAATGGAGGTTTCGTTCTAAGGCTTTGGACTCGATCTTTCGGGAGAGAGTCTGTATTATTCTAGCCTCGATCAAGAAGGGGCTTCCTGAGAGGTTAGAAGGAAGAACAAAATGAGGTTTGAACACTCGACTTCTACCGGTCCTCAACCGAGGTCTTCTTGCTTGAGAGAGAGGTGGTCTGCTGTTGCTACTTCACTCTTGATTTTGTCTCTCTTGGCACTTCTGGGTGCTTGTGTCTGCCCACGCTTTGATTTTGTCTATTCATTTTGAGAAAATCAAATTCCTAGTCCTATTCTTGTTAAAAATTGCGAAGGTTTTAGTACGAGAATTAGGAATTTTTGTATTGTGATCTTGATAAACAATTTGATGATGATTGAGGATGATTTGAGTAGTATGATGCATGTTAAAATGATCAATTTAAGACCATGTGTTTTTTTCTTTATTTCTTAAAATTTTCGAAGAATATGTATGAGTGAGAAATTGTGATTTTAATAATTTTGAGTTCTAGATGTTAATTTGATTGAGGATTTGTGAAATTGAGTATATATTGAGCATGATTTGAGGATGATTCGAATAGATGAATTTATTTGTTTGAATTTCTAAAAATTTTGAACCTTAAGTGCTTGAGAAGTATGATTTTTGAAATTATTGAGCTTAGTTTGATGAATCGATGATAAGTTATTGAAATTCGAATTATTTGATGCATTATAGTATGTTGAATCGATGAATTTTGATTCCTATTGCAAAAAACTCCAAAAATTTTGAAGCTCATGAGTATAATAATTGGGATTTTTGATGTTGAATCTGGTTGCGTGAAATTGATTATGAAATCGATCAATTAGAATTTTTTTAAGTAAATTAGGATCTTGAATTATTTAATTTGAGTGAGATTTAATTCACTTCCTAAAAATTTCGAAAGTTGAGTGATTTCAGAATTGGGAGTTTTTGTTTTTGATCTTGTTTGGATCAATTGATGTTATATCTATGAAATTGCATTTATTTCAAGTAGATTAGAACTTTGAATTTTCGAAATCAAGCAGGTATATATATATATATATATATATATATATATATATATATATATATATATATATATATATATATATATATGAAAATTTCGAACATGTGTGAGAAATTGAGCATGAGATTTTGCGATCTTGATGTTATAGGAAGCATATGATAATTCTATGATGAAAACATGTTAGCCTTTTGAATTTTTGAAATCGAGTATCGTATTAAGTTAAGCAAAATCGAAGTTTTTGAATTTTAAAAATTGAATCTTGTAAATTGAAGTGAAATTGAATGAGATTATGTGTTAATTGAGCTTATATGATTTAGTCGAGCATGTTCGAACTTGAATCCAGTGAAAACGAACCTTTATGCATGAAAAATGAGAAATTTTGAATGTTTTGGATTAGAGTTAGGGTTTTCTCGGTTCATTTATTGAAAGTTGAAATTGATTGAGTGTTTATTCAATTAGAATTACTTTAAGCTAATTATGAAAGTTTGAGAATTTTATGAGCATGTTTTTTGAGAAATGTGAATAACTGTCGTGCCTTACTTTATTGTGAAGAATTTTCCATCATGTCTCGGATTTCAATTTCGATTCCATAATTGAGTTCCCTGATTTATTTTAAGGAGAATGAAACTATTTTCATTCAAACCGATAACTTTTGTTTTTAAGTTGAAAAATCGAGCAGTATCGTCATGAGACAATGTTTGAGCCATGAATGAGTTTCTGAGTCTGAAATTGAGTTCGTATGATTAAATGTGATTTTTTGGTATTTTTCTAGAATGTTTTGAGAAGTTTGGAAATTTTTTCTTTTTTCTGGCTATTTATCGAAGTCAGTCGTTTACCTATCTGTGATTATCTGATTTGTGATATGACGACTTGAATGTGCAGGATTTGTTTTTAAAGTAATCGAGATTTAATCTCGTAGTTTTCTGATGTCATTTGACGTGTGAAATCGAGAAATTCCGAGTTTAAGGAATTAATAGTTATTTCTCGTTTTATTATTTGTTTAAGTTCAATTTGTCTGATGTTATCGAGTTGTCGAGTCTGATTGATCAAGTTTGAGAAAGTTTGTTGGTATAGTACTTGAATAGAGTTAAGAGTCGAGAAAGTTCAATAAGTCGAGCCGAGAAAAGTTAGAGAACCCGAGTCAAGTAGAAGTCTATATAACCGAGCTTAGTATTCGTTTTTATTCAAGAAATAGTACTTGATATGAACCTCGGCACATGCGGAAGACTTGAACTGGATAACAAACGATGAAAATCCCAAAACCTCTATATCAGTTTCTCCAAGTGAATTAGGCGTACGGTAGTTTCCTAAAATCCAAAGATAGGACGATACAACAACTCGGGGACGCTGAATGACACACAACGAGGGATGATTGACTCGTTGATTCGCCGGATAATGAACTCGTCTTGGCAAAACCAAGAGAAATTTGAGAACTCTCAAGAGAGAATAAAACTCACGAAAATATTATATCCAGGGTTCAAAAATGGCGTCTTATATATAGGCACAAATCATAACCTAATCTAGGAAGGAAAGTACTAATGGGTGGGCTTAAACATAATAACCTAACTAGCTAATTGACTAACAAAAGGCCCAAAACGAAAATAACAAATAAACAAAGTCTTCAACACAAATAAATAAAGTCTTCAAACTTAAGCCCACTCGCACAAGATAAGATTAACAAAACATGGGTTGTCCAAAACGCCATCGCCAATGGGCTTCTTTAGCAACTCTTGATCCCAAACTTGATGAACCAAGCTTGCCAAATTCTCCTTGAACTTCTTAGCTCGAGCTTGTGTAACTGGACCCACGGGAACACGAACCGGATCTTGCACTAACGACGATCCTTGGGTTTCATCAGTACTTATCCGTATAAGATGTTATTCTTGAAGGAACGAGCGGAGTTGAGAAGTAGCGAGCAAGCAAAAGATATATACCCGAGCACTATCCCTTGTGACAGGTGGGCTTTTTAACCAAGAACTGAGGAATGATATTATCTATTGATTATTATTACGTGAGTTTTTAAATTAATTGACTTGCCAATGTGAGACGGGATAACACGTGTCGTGGTTATATTGTTAGAGGTGACTATGAAGGAGGCCTACTTTTCGACACACTTGATTGTGGTAGGCCAGTCGCAGTGTTTGAGAAAGAGGCCTACTTCTCGACACACTTGAATGTGGTAAAATGATTCATACCTCCTACTTGTGATGCAGTGGCAAGACAAGTTCAATATATAGCTCTATCAAGCAAGCTTTTCAATTTAATTTGGCTTGTGTTCACTGAGTACGAAGCACTCAACCCTGCATGTCTTTTCTAAACGTGCAAGTTAGCTCGAATGATGGTGGTGCGGTGTGCTCAGTGGCGCTTAATTGTTTTGAGTCGAGTTTTGTTTAAGCTTGAAGTCATGTGTCTCCATACATGTAGCTTTAGGACTTAAGTTCGTATTTCCCCTGCAACACTGATGTTTTATCGTGTTTTAAATCTTATACTCTAATGGTTGATACAATGAGCCTCCGTGCTCGATACTCATTCCTTATCCTTGATTTCTACTTGTATAAGTATTATCTATTTTGGGATTATTGGACTTAGTTTGAAAGCATGTCCTTAATTGTTATCGCTTTCAATTGATATTCTCTTGTTCTCGAGCATGTTCCCTTGTTGAGTTTGTTTGTTGTTCGGTTGTTTCACCCTCACTGTCCAATGGATTCTAGTCGTTTCATACATTAGAATTCGGGCTGTGACATCCAACCCACTGAAAGTGTCATGTTAGTGTTCGGCACGGAGATTAAGAATAAGGGTAAAAAAAATAGAAAGTGGATAGACTCCATTACTTTTGGAGGATTTTGAAGGTTAAAATTTTTCTTATTTGGAAGATAACAATATGAGTAAGACACCTAAATAAGGAAAGGATGATAATATGAGTGGGTCGGAGGAAGTATTACTTTGAAAATAAAATATAATTTAAAATGAACTCATCAAATTAATTTATTTGTTTTATCATTCTTTAAACGTGCATTTTATACTAATTTATTTAAGTTTCTTTACAGGAAAAATCAATACATAAGTACTCAAAATAAATAAGCGTCGGTGATAATGAACCATTTCAAAAGTATGTACATGATCAATTTCATAAAAGATTGATTTGGGCTAATTGGGGTTATGGACCTCTAACCTTTCGCCTTTCAAATGGCCTCTGCCCTTGGGCCTAGGTGAGCCTAATTTAAAAATTGATGAATTTACTCGACTTTTTGATAATCATCAATTTGAACATGCAAATTCAAACCAAAATTCATAACAATTAAATTATATATATATATATATATATATATATATATATATATATATATGAATGAGATCATATGAGAATGAATATTATCCTAAGAAATGAGAATAGATCTCCACCATAGATCTATTGGTGATGAAAAGTCAAGATTTGGCCAAGTCAAAGCGGGTCAAACCCGGGTTAACCCGTTGACTTTTTTTTTCGATTTTTTTTAAACTGTCATCCAAGATGCACAACTTCACATATTCGGATGCACCATTCTATATAATTAGATGCACCAGTAAGTGCATTTAGATGCACAAGATTTTCAGTTTCTTTTTTTTTTAATAAACTGTCACCCAAGATGCACAACTTCACATATTCGGATGCACCACTCTATATAACTAGATGCACTACTAAGTGCATTTAGATGCACAAGATTTTCAGTTTTTTTTTTTCAATTTTTTTCTTTTTAAAACAGTCACCCAAGATGCAACACTTCAAATATTCGGATGCACCACTCTACATAATGAGATGCTCCACTATGTGTAGTGAGATGCACCGAATTTGTAAAAAAAATAAAAAAAAAACTGAAAAAAAAATTGGATGCACCACAATGCGTAACTAGATGCACCACATAGTGTAACTAGATACACCACATAGTGTAACTAGATACACAATGTTTTACGAAAATAAAAAACGAAAACAAAACTAATGCATCTTAATGCACTTAGTGGTGCATCTCATTTTATAGTGTGGTGCATATGAATACATGATGTGGTGCATATGACCTGACCGTAAAAAAAAAAAAAACTTAAAATCTTGTGCATCTCAACACTTAGTTGTGCATCCGAATATGTGAATTGGTGTATCCGAATATGTGAAGTGGTGCATGTGAGCTGAAAGTAAAAAAAAAATATTCAAAAATTAAAAAAATAAAATAAAAACCCAACGGGTTGACCCGGATTTGACCCGCTTTGACCAGGCCAAATCTTGAGCCTTCATGTAAATATGATCAATGGTGGAGATTAATTCCTATTTCTCACTTTAAGGGGCATTTGCATGGGAATCACTCCATATATATATATATATATATATATATATATATATATATATATATATATATATATATAATGTTCATATAAAAACCCTCCTTATCCTAAAAAATGAGAATTGATCTCATCCATTGATTTAGGAGGGATGGATGGTCAAGATTGGACCGGGTCAACCTGGGTCAAACCGGGTCAACCCGTTGCCTTTTTTTTTTTTTAATGGTCAGGCCATATGCACCGCACCATGCATTCATATGCACCACACTATACAACCGAGATGCACCACTAAATGCATTGAAATGTAAAATATTTTTGTTTTTTTTTTTTTTGTTTTTTTTTGTTTTTTTTTTTCGTTTTTTTTATACTGTATTCATATGCACTACACAATGTATTCATATGCACCACACAATGTATTCATATGCACCACACTATATAACGAGATGCACCACACTATAAAACTGAAATTCGGTGCATCTCAATGCATCTAGTGGTGCATCACATCACACTGTGTGGTGCATATGAATGCATGGAGTGGTGCATATGGTCTAACCGTAAAAAAATTCGAAAATTAAAAAAAAAAACTCAAAATTCGGTGCATCTCAATGCATCTAGTGGTGCATCTCATCACACTATGTGGTGCATATGAATGCATGGTGCGGTGTATATGGTCTGTCCGTAAAAAAAATCGAAAAAAAAAAGTCAACGGGTTGACCCGCTTTGATCAGGATCAAATCTTGACCATCCATCATGCAAAGATGTGTAGTTGAGATTAATTCTCGTTTTTTAGGATAAAGAGGCTTTTCACAAGAGTGCATCTCTATATATATATATTCAATTATATTTCACCAAAATTAAAACATTACATTACAGCTCAAATCAAGAAACTACAAACTACGCATTCAACATCTAAGATGATAGAAGTCTAGCTAACTTTGGATTGAACTGACTTCTAACAGCAGCTACAATCTGGCATTGCTTGATCACCTCATCCTTAGTCAATACTATAACTTGAAACTTCCTCCGATTTCTTTCTTTCCAAATCTGATAAACCCTAATAGCCAATAATATTCTATACATCTTCTGCTTTTTTGTCTTTGATCTGCACTATGAAGCTAGGAATCTCTTCTTTTCAGTCCATGGTTAAGCAGTTCGAGCAATACTACCCCATCTAGTGAGTTCTTCCCAAACCATAGAAGAAAACTCACATGCAAAAAACAAGTGATTAATATTCTCCTCTTCCTTCTCACAAAAGCAACATTTCGGTTCAACTTGAATTCCAACCTTCAAAAGATTATCAGTTGTCGCCAATCTTCTCAATAACATTAACCATAGAATGAAAACACACTTCAGAGGAGCTGCATTATCTGTCATACATCTATGTCATTCCACCTTCTCAGTCTCTCCTCTTAAAGCACAATAAAGTTTCCTAATAATGAACTTAGTATTGGTCAAGAGGTTCATACCTTCAGGGATTGATAACACAGTATCTCGAGCTCGAAGAATCTTCATCACCACCCAGGATGCATGGGAAGGAACTGGCATTGTGGTGTGGTTTTAGTGTTTGACATAATATCCATGAATTCATTGAATCGACACTCTATCCTTCTTCTGAGCCACATTCCAAAACAATTTCCCCAACGCAGCTTTGTTCCAAGTAAATATTAGTAAACTTGAGCCCTACTGCTGTCTTAGAAAGACACATGTGATCCCATGCAACTAGAGCACGCTTACTCAATCCACATTTCCACCAGCCCAAAGATACACTCTACATGATGTTTGTATAGCCTTGAGAATTTTCTAAGGAAGCAGAAAAACCTGACGCCAATATACTGGATTCCAAATAGCACAGATTTATCTGTTGAACCCTTCCAGCATAGGACAAAAGTTTCAAGGACCAGCATTCTACTCTTGCAATATTTCTCTCGATTAGTGGATGACACTGTAGGACTGACAATTTCTTTATGGAAAGAGGTACACCAAGATACCTAAAAGGAACCTCTTCTTTCTCCATTCCAAATTCTTGAAGAATTGCAGCTTATTAGTTAGTTAGAACACCTCCAAAGTAAACACAACTTTTGGATTGATTGGCCTTAAGCCCTAAAACCTCAGCAAACTTTTGAAAAGCATTCATCAACTGTTGAACTCATTGCGGATCACCTCTTGAGAACATCAGCAAATTATCAGCAAAACAGACGTGCACAAGCTTAAACTTACTGCATTTGGATGGTAATGGAAATCTCTATTAGAATTCAACTCCATCAGATAACGGTGAAAATATTCCATACACAAAACAAATAGATAAGGAGAGGTAGGATCTCCTTGTCTAAGACCTCTCTTTGCCTCAAATGATTCAGTGATCTCTCCATTAACATTAATAGAAAAAGGCACTGTAGTAACACAAGCAAGAATCCAGACAACAAACTGATATGGAATCCCATTTCCAGTAAAAGATATTTTAAGAAAGGCCACTCTACAGAATCATATGCTTTCTAGATATCAATCTTGATCATGCAACATGGAGAAATGGCTTTTCTAAAATATCCTTTTATGATTTCATGGCTCAACAATATGCTGTCAAATATAACTCGCCCTTTTACTTAAGTTGATTGGCTTTCACTAATGATATCATCAAGGATAAGCTACATTCTATTGGAAAAGACCTCAGAGATAATCTTATACAAAACACTACAACATGTAATTGGTCTACAATCTTTCATCGAACTAGCATTCTCTTTTTTAAGGAGAATTGAGATCAGTGTAGAGTTAACAGTTTTTGGCATAAATCCACTTTCAAAGAAATGTTTACTACAATGATTACCTCTTTACCAATAATTGGCCACACAGATTTATAAAAATGAACATTGAAGCCATCCAAACCAGATGCTTTATGAGAGTTTATATTGAAAACAACCTGCTTGATTTCCACATTGAACAAGGCCTGTAAAGAAACTGTTGATGCTCATGTGTAAGTATCTATCCTCTCTTCATAGTCAGCTTATGATAGGTAAAGATTCAGCTGCAGTCCTCATCAACCTCTTATAGAACTTTCTCACTTCTTCCTTGATCTGTCCTTGTGTATTGCATCTAGTGCCATCATCAGTTATCAAGAACTTAATAGACTTGCAGTTCTGTCTAGCTTGCGCAAATGCATGGAAGAATTTGGTGTTAGAATCACCTAATTTAATCCAGGCTACTCTGGACTTTTGTTGGCAAATCCACTCCTCTACTTTACTCCATTTTTCCAAATCTCTCAAAATTCTAGCTTCTGCTGATATTAGATCCTCATTTAGTTGATCTTGAACAAGCAGCAGTTGTACTTCACTAAGATCTTTCCTCAATTGATTTATCTTTTCACGACTATTTCTAAAATGCTTAGTATTAAGCTGTGTAAAGGGTTGCTTGAGTTTCTCGAGCTTATACCAAATGTTTAGAAGAGGATTTCTGTGGCAGTTATCATTCCGTTTATCTTGAATGATACCTTTAAAGTCAGCATGCTCATACAAGACATTCAAGAACCTGAATGGGGAACTTCTGCAAACTTCAGAATCATCAATCTGCAACATTTGAGGCCAATTGTCTGATATGCCTCTTTCCAAGATCTCCACAATCACATAATGATGGACCTTAAAACATTCAACATTTTCCTAACATCTATCAATTAGAGAATAGATTAATGGTAGGACCCTCTTGATTATTACACCATGTAAACTCATTACCAATTTGCCTCAAAGATGTTAAATCATTATCTATCAAACACTAATCACCAAAATCTTTTACCTCTGTAGTTGTAACTATATTACCTTGATCCCTATCTGATTGGCTCAAGACAAAATTAAAATCACCCCCTATTAATAATGGTCCGCTGCATCTTTGAGAAATCTCAGCTATGAATCTCCAAAGACTCAATAGTATTGAGAGCATAAACACCTAGCTACAAACTCAAACTCGTTTCTTGAAATTAAATTCCTCACTAGGATAAGCATTCCTTGCTCATGGGCATCACACAAACTAATATCCACAACAAATAGATTCCAGGAAATACAAATTCTTCCATTGCTAGCATGAGAGTAATTATTCAAGAACTCCCACTTTTTATTTAGCTTATCTGCAATCTTCTTAAACTTAACAACATTTACTCTAGTCTCTAATAACACTGCAATATCTGCTCTTTTACTTAGCAGAAATTGCTTTATTTCTTTTAGCTTGAAAGGCTTATTACAGCTCCTCACATTCCATATGATCATCTTCATGTAGATCCCAAGAGGATAGGGTCTTCACACTTTTTTTTTTAATCTCTGGATCATCCTGCTCATTAAGTGCTAAGAAGGTGTTGCCAATTCTGATAGTGTTAGAGCATTCTCCAATCACAGATTGACTAAATGTTTTCTTAGGAACATTCCAAACATCAGTTGAGTGTGAAGTTGACTTTGTTTGCACTTTCTCAATCTTCTCATCATGTTTCTTCTCACCCTTAGCTGCCTCATCATGTTTCGGGACCCATTTAGTTTGAATCTGAGGTTGAGCTTTCGGTTTTGATTTCACTTGCCAATCATACCCTGCCTGACACAATTTACAAAATTGAAGAACCCAATCATAAAGGACTTGTTACTCGACTTGTTTACCTTGTTCTCCTTCAATCATAATCTTATATTTCAACGATTGTGTCACATCTATCTCAACAAGAAGTCTAGCATATGAAATCCTGCTCTGAGTGGTTGTACACCCATCTGCACAGATAGGTTTCCTGAATATGCTACCACACTTCCTTCTTAAAACTAAAACCTACTTCCCAAGCTTTCACAATAACTAGAGTATTGGCTAAAGTATAGGGACCAGAAAACAACACAGTATCTCTCTCTGCCCATATATTGAAATCGCACTATTAAAATATCCCTCAATATGGTAGAATATTTCACAAGTTTTGATTCCACATTGTTTATCTAGATATGTTCGCAAATAGAAGATAGATGGAGATTCACCAATCACATATAAGATGATAGAATTCTTCCACTTTTGTGCCTTAACATTAATATCCTCAATTTCCAAGCATGCAATCGGAACCCCATTCTTAAGAGTAGGAGCGAAGAATTCTAGAGACATACCTTTACTCGCAGGTCTAGCTGGTTCCATCTTTTTTTTTCATGTTTATCATCTAGCTCAGAACTGCTCAGATGCACTGTTGTATCATCTTTGTCCAGAATTGCAGCATTGTTCTCTTTACTCAAGTTCACTGTTTCATCGAGCTTCTTCTTACCTGAGCTAAGATCTTCCACATCTGCTTGCGATTGGATGTTTGAAGCTTGTTGTCAATCTAGGAAGTAGAGTTGTCATCGAGTCAATCACCGTTCTCGGCCTACCTCGAGCCATTTTTCCAATGAGATGTGCACGTTAAGCCTATCTCGCTAACGTGCACCGAGAGAGTTCCGTACAAGGCAAGCTAATTGATTATTTGGTTTTTTTTTTTTAACTTTTAGAAATGCTTAACAAATTTACTGTAGGAACTATTTGAGACTTTTCATGAACAAAATGGCTATTTTAAATTCACACCTTCCATATATTGCCCATAAAGGTGTAGAATAACATTATTATTTATACTCCCCCGTCCACGATAAGTATTGTCCAACGAGTGATACATGTTTTAAGAAACGGAGAGTGAGGAAGGAAAATATATTGTGAATGGAGAATGAGATGCACAATTATATGTTATGTGTGGTGTAGAATCAACACAAAAAGACTTTTTAGGATAACGGTAAAAGGTCATGTCCATTTTTGACAGGACCACACTTATTGTAGACGACCAAAAAAAGAAATCGAACCATTTATCGAGAACGGAGGGAGTAACACGTATATGTGCGTGTGCGTAGAGCCTTTCTAGTAAGCATTCTCGTCAATAGATCTTGACAAAATTGATGATCAAAATTATAGATTTTATACATTAATACATCCGTTAAACTGAACTGTTTATCTTACAAAGATCATCAATTTAACTTTCATGAAAGATAGTTCTCATTTAATGCAATGAAATATCATGTAATCTCTCTCAACTAGTCAACTAGCCGGAAATTTATGTCAAAAAATAAACAAATGAAAGACGTGTGGCAAAAGTACGTCGTTTAGTGCATATATTTTGGAAAATTATCTTAAATTTATAAAAGAGAGAAAAAAACTCAATCCCATAATCATTATCTTTTTTCTTAAATAATTACAATAAATTTTAAAGATTGCGGACAATGAACTTGAATCCGACACTTTTAATCAGAGCATTAACTATTCTACTATTAGCCTAAGACACGTATATTATTATTTGGAAAGTGTAGTTTTTCTGATATGTATGGTTTGCAGGTTACTGCATAGAAAATGAAAATTTATTCATTCAATTAGCGGCTGCGAATTTCCACGACATTAAAAAAAAGAAATGAGGGGGGCACGTATACCATCATTATCTTATTACGTCGTCCAATACATCATACACAAGATTGGCGCTATCATTCAAGGATTCCTCTTTCGGCCCAAACCATGGGGTGTTCCAAATATTTCTTGGGTAAATATATATTTGATTTTACATTTTCTAAGTTGATAAAAAATAGAATTGGTGGTAACAGCTATGGGTACTCAGGTGGTTACTCTGAAGAAAAGAGGATGAAATGAAAAGTTGATTCGCATTGAGTAAAGTGATGTCACTTTTACAAAATATTTTTCAATTTCTTTTAATATAACCTTAATACTAATTGGTATGAATTCCCGACGTTCTTAGACATCCCTCGGCAAAGAAAATGGTATTTATATGAATATGTATCTTATTAAAATCAAAGGTTAAAAAAAGCTATCTACCCGCCAAAAAGACAATTCTCACACTAGACACTAGACCTTGTACATTGATTATTTGATTTTGCCAAACCAACACAATTAATCTTTGTCTCCTCAATTTCTCAAAAATGAAATCAACAAATGACACAAGAATTAGGATTTTCCTCAGCACTATAAACACGGTAGGTCTGTGTGTAGTGAGGATAGTAATTTTTATAGAGCTTTAAAAGCTCCTCAACTTTCTCAGCCTCTGTTTTCTTCGGCTCTTCCTTTTTCGCCTCTTCTTTTTTCGGCTCTTCCTTCTTCTTCTCCGGTTCTTTGGCCGGCCCCACCGTGAGGAGCTGCGTGTGGCAAAATTTCTTCAATTTTCCCACTATTTCTATTGGATCTACATCTCCTACTATTGTCAATTTCTTCTCTTTCATGTCCATGGCCAGAGATTCAATCCCTGCATTTCATCACCATTTTTTATTTATTTATTATTTTCATAACAATATTTTATGTGAGATTGTCTCACGGGTCAAAAATTATGATAACATATTAAAATTACCTGTAAGAGAAGAAACTGCTTTAAGGGCCTTTTTCTTCTCTTTCTCATCATGAACTCCTAAGCTCAACACCACTTTCTGCAGGGGAAAAAAGGGACCATAGTTAAAAAATTTTCTGAAATGTAAAGGATTTATAGTAGTATACCACAGTGCAAAAAAAAACAAGATGTATATTGTTAGGAATTAGCTCAAGGAAAAGATTCTGATTCAATCATTATAAACAGTAATTAAAAAGTGGATGGAAAATAATAAAGTAGAAAGTATGACATGAACTTTTTTTCGGTCACTATAACTAAATAAATATGTATGTGCATCAAATTGAGGAAGGAATGGAATTTTCACCTTCGTCATCGCGAATTCTTGATAAGGACCTGAAAAATGATTTGTAATTAGGATGAAAATTTCAGAGAAATGATTCAAATGAAGGTTGTTATATATGTTGAATTATAAGGCGGAACAAAGACTATATATATAGTAGTTGTGCAACGGGAGATAAATATATCTGGAGAGAGAAGGTGAGAAGGAAGTTCCTTGTTAGAGAAGGAGAGTGGAATTAGTCGTTACAGAAATAAGACAAGTCAACTAAGGCTGTGGCAATTAATCAAAGAGCCAACAAATTCCACTCGTCTTAAACAAGAATTTTGAAATTGACAAGTTTTGTTTTCGTTTTATGAAACTATGATAAGAAAAGTTCTGGACTCAGTTATACAAGTGAGAATATCATGTGAGGTAGCCACAATGAACATTAAAGTATAAATTTTGATTCACACGCGGGCGGCTTCGGGTCGGTTTGATACATCTGGTACCAATTTACAGTAGAAAATTTTCTGCTGCAATTTTTCTTAGTCGATGCTCCGTTTCCACTGATTTAATCTTTTTTCTGATCCGTTCATCACCTTATGAAGTTAATTTCGATCAAATTCACCCCAAATTTTGTTCAAATCGCTCCAATTTTGGAGAAAAATCGGACCATGATTCGATTTCTAGGGATTTTTCCTGGAATGTTATTTCCGTTTTCCTGTGCCGTCATCGGTTGTTTTTTTAATTTCTGACACCACAGTTGAGGTCACTTTGATATTGTGACTCTATTAGTGGTAGTGGTGAAATCTTGCCCTCGTTCGCCGGAGTTATTTCCAATGTGTATTTTTGGGTTTGTTGTTCGCAACTTAGTACTATTGGTACAAATAAATTCCGTTTGTTCAAATAGTTCCAACACTTTGGAACAATTGGAATTAATATGTTTAAAGTAGTACCAAAACAAATATACCAATAGCACCTAATGTTTTAATAAAACTATATGCCCGATACCCGCCAGAACCAACCCTCGCCCGCTCGCGTCTGACTCGACCCGCTCCGTGTTTCATTAAGGGTATTTTTGTCCCAAATTTTAAAAAAATGGCCAAATTTTATAATTTTGAAGAAGGTGGGCCAAAATTTATGTTTTAATATCCATTATGGCTATTTTAAAATTTGTCTCTATATATCCGATAATATTTTGAACGTGTGCATTTCATGCGCCATCGTTAACGGTTTAGATAGGCATGCACGTGCAGTGCAAGCACCACATAACTCAAATCAGATTTCCTACTCCCCTATCGTGTTTCATTCTCTACTCCGTCTATTAGTTGAACGACATGTGGCATTGACTAGGGTTTATTCCACCCAAATAGGATATATAGTTATATCTAAATCGTCAAATGTTAAAAATCCGACGAATGAAATAGAGGATGAAACACCATAGAGAGTAGAAGATCCGAACTACACAAAACTGGCATATTGAGGGCATATGCTATACAAGTACTCCCTCTGTACGCGGAAAAATGCCCCAATGGCGGCTGGGCACAGAGATTAAGAAAGCTGTTAAAGTTGTTATGAGTGAGGTAAAAATTAGATAGTAGTGGTAGTGGTATTGACAAAAAGATAGCGGTATTGATAAAAAGTAATGATAAAGTTGTTGGAAGATGGGTTCATCAAAGGCAAATGAGTGTAAATAAATAAGATTCTTTAGGGTATTAAGTCCATAAAGTGAAATGAGGCATTTTTTAGTGTACACTTTAAATGTGGTAAGTAGGGCATTTTTTCGTGTACAGAGGGAGTATATTTTATTTATTTTACATGTGCTTTATACATAGTATTTTTTATTTTTTTTTATTTCATTTTACTGAATTAATCTTCAATCAGTATTTATTAATTTTAATTTTAATTTATTCATATACAATTATAATTTATTAACCTCAAATACTGATGAGGCCTAGCTCAATTGGCTGGATGAGGTACCACATGTCTCTCCTTAATTAGAGGTCTTAGGTTCAATTCCGCTTGCAAGCGGTGTAGTTTATTTCCCATCTTATGGTGGAGTATTTGTCCAATTCTGCATGGTAGTGTAGAGGTCCCACCACGATAGTGTAATGATTTATTTGATTATATAAATATATACCTCATTGTAATTAAAAAAAAAAATACTAGGAGTATTAGATATTAAAAGAAAATGGAGACAACTCGATCTCACCGTGCGACCGATTATATGTGCCTCTTAGAAATTACTGGGACTTATCGGAAGCAAAGATGAATAAGATGATATCATGAAAAATAAATATCTTATTGTTTCTTTCATCTAGTATAAAATGTGTTTTATTTTCTGTTATATATCGATAAGTACAAAAAGTATATATCGATTTCGGAATTTACTTGCGACAATTAATGTTAAAATATTTAGAGTGAAATTTTGAAATAGCCATAATGAGCATTACAATATAAATTATAGCCCACCTTCATTAAAAATATAAATTTTGGTCATTTTTTATAAGTGGGGACAAAAATACCCTTAAGGGCGCGGGTATGGGGCATCTGTCGGGTAGGGTTCGGGTGGCATATGTCGGGTCGGGTTCAGGTCAGCTATTAAGTGATGTGAGTGGGGATAAAGAATGGTTTTACATTTCAGTAATAAATTTTTAACTTTTTACAGTTTCATCCCATTTCTCCCATTCTTATTCTCTCTCGCGAAAACGCACCCTAGCTCCGTCGAGATTCCACTGTCAAGATTCCACCGCCTTCACCGAGTTTTCGCCGCCGTTTTGCCGTCAATTCCGCTGGAATCGATTTTACTCAAAGTTTCTCGCTAGAAATCTTGCGCAACTTGAGGCGAAAATGGCGCCATCTGAAGATAATTCCTACTCACCTTGCTCCAACTCTTTGAAATCAAACAATTCAAACTCAAAAAACTCCAGATCTGCGGAATCCAGCAACTCAAAACCTCAAACAAATGAAGATTCGACAGATTCAATGATGGAGAATGTAAGTTCTCAAACTCTAACTTTCTCTACGATGTTCAATAATTATACTTTAATTCGTGATTTCAGAAGTGAAATATCATTAGTATGAGATTTTTGGAGTTATATGATGAGTTTTAGGATGATTTTTTTAGAATTTTTTCAGCATTCGCATTAATTTCTGTTTGGGCAATAAACTACACATTGTTCGTTAAATTTCTGCCATATCTATAAGAGAGATAATTGTTCATATTTGTTGTTGTTGAGTAGATGTTTAGGTATGATTTTTAAGAAGAGAATGTATTGAGATTTGTTGATTTTTGTACATGATTGTTGTGGGAATAGTTTCAACGATGGTACAGTTGGTACAAATGGACTTATTTATGCCAATAGTGCCAATTCACTCAACTTTGTGGCACGACAGACAGAAATTTACCCATTTATACCAGTTGTTCCAATACCAATCAACACAGTTTACTTTTAAAATATGCATTTAACATGTATAGTTCTTTAATAATGAAGGTGGATTGGACCTTAAGACGGGAAGAAATGATTGGTGTAGGCCACAAGGTGCAAACAACGGGAAAAGAAAACATAATAGGAGACATAAGAAGAGTCTTGAATGGTTTTGGTGAAGAGACATTGCTGGAGTTGAAAAACTCGGCTTTTGGTAGTATGATGAAGCTGCCAGATCACATAACGAGATCTGGTAAATGCATACACTACATGGTCTCCAGAGAAGTTGAAGGCGATCCTGAACAAGATAAAACGGCTATGTGGTTCTTAGTGAACAATAAGATTATGAGATTTTCTAGGTTTGAATATTACTTGATAACAGGACTGAGGTTTGGATCAAGCACATTTGACCCGTATGCAGATCACACAGTTGCAGAAGACTCTTTATATCACAGAATTCTTGGTGGTGTAGAAATCAACTCCAACACCTTGTACAAAAAGTTCATAACAAGGGAATTGGGAGACGATCCACAGGTCTATATCAAAGTCGCAAAGATGCTAATAGTTACAGTCATACTATTTGGATTTGATGCATTTAACTACAAGATTCCGGATCGGCTATGGGTACTTCTTGAGGATGAAGGAAAATGGGAGGAATTTCCATGGGGAAGCCTCTCATATCAGATAACAATAAAGGGAGTAAGCAGTGTTCGTTCTGTTCTAACAAAGAACAAAAAGGGAGAGACATATCATTTAACTGGGAACACTATCGCCTTCTTGGTAAGTTGTCACTAAATATTGCATTATTAGTATTTTAATTTTGCAAATAAAAGTACACTAATTTATAATATTTTGTTTTATTAGGCTTGGATTTACTGCGCTCTGCCGGAGCTGGGATTGAATATTGGAGGAAGAATGCAACAAGCCACAATTCCTCGCCTTCTCATGTTTACATACTCCAAGTCATACATCAACATAGTAGTAAACAAAAAGGTAAAAATAAAGGACAAATACCATTAGAACTATGTCTATATAAATGATTAATATCTCATGAATTTTTACAGATTAATCGTAAATTGGAGGCAATTGATGAGGAGAAGAGCACAGAGAATTGGAAGTACATAGAAGATGACGGCACCCCATTCCAATTACAGTACGATCCAAATACAGATTCAAACAAAAAAAGAGCAACCAAGATGGCAGCTAGATATGGAATAAGGCCGCCCCACGTCAATGTACAACCAATACTGCCACAAGATGAAGATGGCAACGCAGAGAATCCTGCAAATAGGCAGGAGGTATCAATTCCCAGGTTCACACCAGCAGAAAAGAGGGCTTTTATCGATGACATGAGCGAAGTTGTTGCAAAGAGAGCTTGTGTAGAATTTGATTCACGTTTCAATCGCCAAGAATTCATCAAGGATGTTGGTGAGTACATGATCAGTAGACTTCAAGACTTTCTAACATTGAGGCCGCCAACTCAGGTAAAAACTAGTACTTATATTAACTGGTACAATTGGTACAAATATAGAACATTTGTACCAATTGATATAGAACTACTGGCACAAATATGTCAATTCGTGCCAATAGTGCCAAGTCCCTAGCAATCAGTATAAATATTACAATTTATCATTGAATTACTATTAACTGAACAATTCATCTTCAAAAATAGAATCAACCAGTGGGAACTTCTGATGTGAGTATGTCCGAGTGGGAGCAGTACTATTGATCTCAATTGAGTCCACAAATCGGTATGGGGAACACCAGAATCGTACGTTCCAACAGCAACACAAACAGCAGGAGAAGCACCAGTACATGGGGTCGATACACAAACAACAGCCAAAACAGCAAAAACACCACCAGGACCAACATCAACAAAAAAGAGCAAGCCACACTCGCACATTAAGAAGGAATGAACAGGCCGATCAGAAATAGGATGCCGTCTGCAGTTTGTAAAAGTCCATTCCTCAAAGATGATGTCAGAGGGACTGACATCAAAAATTTCATGAAGAACAAAAATGAAAAGTAAGTCCGCAAATTCTATAATTCAATCTTAATTAAAATTGTTATTTATATGCATCGTTGTACAGGAGAAATGTGGGATTATTGTATAGCGTAGATAGAACATGGTTTTCGTACATAAAGAATATCAACAAAGAACTTGGGAATGAACACATCGACTTGTACCTTGCTGTTCTGGCATCAAAACCAGAATGCGCTGGATTTAAAGACAGTGATTTCCATGATAACATTACTATCACAAGCACATCTTTCATGGTAAGTTAAACAAAATTTAGACAGTTTTCAATCTATAATAATTCAAATATATGACAGTTGAAATGAAAAAATAATATGTAGGTCGCCTTACAAGAAGTCTGGAAAACATTGCATGAAAATGATTCGAAAGGCACCAAGTACGATGAAAAAACCGAAGAAATTGTACCTGATGAAGAGTTGGAAAGGCTATGCATGTTTGCTGAGGGACAACTACCAAACTGGGGGAATTACTCAAAGCAATGGAAGGATGTAAACAAGGTTAGATATACAATTTAGCTTAAAATACATTCTAGCTAGCAATTGTCACTTATCATTTTTGGACTTATTTGACTGATGGAAAATTACTTGATATTGTGACAGCTAATAATGGTTTGTCACTTCAACAAACACTGGGCCACCTGTTTCTTCGATTTCAATGCATGCAAGTTTCTTGTCTACGACTCAAATCAACACAAATTCAATGAAATCCATTATGAGATACGCGAAGATGCATTCCGACCAATTTGCATAATAGTCCCACAAATCCTGAAGAAGATCGGGTACTATGAAGGGAAGAAGGATATTACACCGAAATACACAGAATGGGACTACTCGTACCCGTTGGACGGAAGTAATGAGCTGAAGCAAAGAGATAGCAACAGCTGTGGGCCACTAGCTCTGAAGTATGTGGAGATGCACCTGATAGGAAAATACATGGACAAGAACATGACAAAGAATAATATCACAGATTATCGTGCTCACATTGCGGAAAGCATCTACAAATTCAGCACGGATGGAAGTACCATTGGAACTCAGGAAGCAGCCGACCTCGAAGAAGACTAGTTTCAAAATTCATGTTTAAAGTATAGTGTTTATATATTTTGATAAACTTTCGTATGTATGATGTATTATATTTTGCTACACTTGGCTAGTTTGCTACATTTGAAGCCATAGTATATTTTGCTACATTAATCATGATGTTATGAAAACATATGTTTAGGTGTTATATCAGCCTTATATTTAGTATTTATATCTCAATTAATGTTGAATCATACTCTGGACAGATTTATCTGGTACATTTGTTCCAACTCGTTCTAGAAGTACCAATAGTACTAGTACAAAAATAGATAATTAGTTACAATAGTACCAATTGTACCAAAATATAAAAAATGCATGTTTCTATAGCGACATAATTTTTTTTTTAAGGTGGAGCCTTCAGCTCCGATTTTACGACTCCGCCTTCGGCTCCGATTTTACGGCTCCGCCTTTGCTCCGATTACAAATATAAGGATAATCGGCGGGCAACAATTTGGACTTTTTTCGGCTCGCTCCGAGGCCTTCGGCTCCCCTCGCTCGAATCTTGATCAAAGAAGAAGCAGCAAATAAAAAAACAAAGCGGCAAACAAATAAACGAAGAGGCAAATAAGAAACGATATTACGACTCCGCCTTCGACTCCGATCTTACGGCTCCACTTTCGCTCCGATTACAAATATAAGGATAATCGGCGGGCAATAATTTGGACTTTTTCGGCTCGCTCCGAGGCCTTCGGCTCCCCTCGCTCGAATCTTGACCAAAGAAGAAGCGGCAAATAAAAAAACAAAGCGGCAAACAAATAAACGAAGCGGCAAATAAAAAAACGAAGCGGCAAACAAATAAACGAAGTGGCAAATAAGAAACAATATTACGACTCTACCTTCAGCTCCGATTACAAATATAAGGATAATCGGCGGGCAACAATTTGGACTTTTTCGGCTCGCTCCGAGGCCTTCGGCTCCCCTCGCTCGAATCTTGACCAAAGAAGAAGCGGAAAATAAAAAAACAAAGCGGCAAACAAATAAACGAAGCGGCAAAACAAAAAAACGATGAGGCAAACAAAAATAAGAAACAATTGTCTTTATAAAATAAAAGCTTCAACAGATAAATAATAATATATAAAAGGTCATTACATAATCAGAAATGATTAAAGAAACAAGTCAATACATATAATGTAAAAAGTTTCAACTAAATTTAAGAGGGCAGTTCAACCGAGTATGCTCATCCGACCTACAAAGACTGCATCGTCTCTTTCTACGACCACTAACACTTGACTCACTGCTGCTGACTTCTTCCTGCGGTGTAATCGGAATAAACGCAGTGCAAGTATTCTGATAGTGACCTTTCTCATGGCATCGAGAACAAACACGACTACTTGAACCCCCCGATGAAGTAGAATCACCACTCTTAACCCTTTTTTCACGCGATCGACTAGCTGATGAAGTAGAAGTACCACTCTTGATCCTCTTTTCACGCGGTCGCCCAACTTGTCGTGGACTACCCGGTGTTAGCACAACCCTAGAAGCAATCTCGGGGGGAACATGCCAATCTTCACGATTTGGCAGGGGTATCACCTCTCCAGAATATATCTCACGTAAAGTATCAGTTGAAAAATAAGAACTCACATATGACGATGGTTTCTGGTTGACCTTACTGTATCAAGCAAAGAAATGACAAGAAAACTGATCAACTCTATCTGGTTCATATGGAACAAATATAAGTCATTAGTGCCAGATGTACTGGTACATTTGGAACAAATACACATCATTAGTACCAGATGTTCTGGTACATATGGAACTAATATGGAAAATTGTTCCATATGTACCAAATATTAGGGCACCAGAGTCAAAAAAGAAAACACAACAAAAAATGAAAATAAAAAACAAATAGTAATCACCTGATTGCAGCTGCTGCATGAGGACATGGTATCGTTTGGAACTGAAACACACGACACGTGCACGTGTGGCTGCCAAGGTCAACAATAAAATGCTTATCATCATAATTGACAGTAAACTTCGTTGGAGAAATTGGTTCAACGGACATCCTCCGCCCCAAGTGAACTGATTTTGCCAATTTCATTGATGCCCAATCTGTTAACTCCAGTGGTCTTTCTACAGCAATAACCCTACGCTCATAGAACCAACTTCCAATCTTATATCGAATAGTCTCAAATAGGGTGCAAACTGGCAACCTTCTGGACCATCGAAGACAGTTGTTCATGCATTCAGCCACATTAGATGTCATCAACATATACTGACGCACAGGACAGTGTGAATGAGCCCATCTGCTTGGACCGATTCTCATCAGTTTCTCGTATGCACGAGCTTTAAAAGACTTTAGATTATTCATATGCTCCTCAAACTCTTGAATCGTATACGCCCTTGCAGCAAGCTTGAAGACAGTAATAACATCAGTCTCAAACGTCCTGAGATTGCCTTGTATGTGAAACGTACAAAGTGCCTGCGGGGTTCCTGGAAAAACAGCATCTATGGCATTTTTAATACTCAAATACTGGTCAGAAACGAACAATAAGTCGTCGCGGACACCAAAAGTTTGTCGCAGCTGTCTAAAAAGATAAATCCATGATGCATCACATTCTTTATCTACAATCTCAAAAGCTAACGGCAGAACCTGTTCATTTGCATCCTTTGTAGCAGCAACGAATAAGATACCTTTGTATTTGCCCTTGAGATGCGTACCATCAACCACTATCAACGGACGACATGACTTGAATGCTCTAATACAAGCAGACAAAGCAATGAAGCAATACTCAAATGCATCATCTTTATCAAGCTGCATATCCACAACTGAACCAGGATTTGACTGTTGTAACATGTACAAAAACTTCGGGATAAGCTGAAAGGATTTGTCTGGATCACCATATGCATTTTTAAGAGCCAAATTCCTCCTAACAAGAGCAGTTTGATATTTCACGTCAATACCATACTTGTGGAGTAGCTGAGCCTGAATAGCTTTTGGTGTAAGCGTAACACCAGTAGCCATCAAATTAGGTACAAAATATGATGCTAAGACCATAGCAGAGACTCTTGGGCGAGCATGATACCTAAGATCCATCTCACAACTATGTTGAACAAATTCTGTAATAGTCCACATTTTCCCCAATGCTTTTTCACGAACAATAAATGGGCAACTACCTCCAAATTTGCAAGCAATGTGATATCTAAACGGGTTAGAACGAACTGTAACAAATGCTGCATGATTAAGAAAATGATAGACTCCACATGCTACAAGTGATTTTTTCTTGTTTGCTTACCAAGAGCGACAATATCACATCCAAGCTCCTCTTCTTCAACTATGCCTAATTCTTGGGAAGGGATTGAAGCTTGATAAGCTGCACCGGAAATAATCCACTGTCCAATAGGTTCATGAGTCTCTTCAGCAGCTTCATCGAAATCATCACCCAATGGCACGTCGTGACGATCTCTACCATAACAATGATCATAATCATCATCCCCATAATCAGATCCTCCAACTAATTCCTCCTCCCCCTCATTCTCATCATCATCATCAACAACATCACAATCGACATCATCATCATCATCATCATCATCATCATAATCATCCCGATGATTATC